>ML427232.1:0-28385 GCA_005239525.1 Nicotiana knightiana | reverse complement strand
TGAAAATAAATGTAAATAGAGAGAAAGAGTCACCCAATATTGAAGAGGGTGAAGGATTCCTTTCTCTTACAATGATGAATGACAAGAGTATGAGAGAATATCATGCACTTTTTTGAATCTGATGGAAATGACAATAGATAATCCACAAAAAAGTTGGATCTCTGCTAAAAGTAGTTCTTTGTATTTTTTTGTGAGAGCTTATCATTTTACAAGTGTTCTTATCATAGAGAATATTACATGTCGTTTTCCCACATCTTTCCTTACATTTATATGGGATATTTCCAAAGAACCCTAAAGTACAATCAGAGAGAATATTCAGCAAAATATTCCTTCTAAAAGTACCAGTACAAAACTAGCTGTTATTCCTAGCTATACTACTCGACCTCGGCCGCGAATGGTCGTTGGGTTGTTCGGCTCGTGTGATTACTGGTCGACCACGACCACGCCAGTCGTAATGGTTTGTGAGTCGCTCTTCACGTCCTTTCCTGCATGACGTGATCCTCAATCTGATTGTAACTCATACAGACTGATTGGAGGCCAAGGTTTGCCAACAGAATCGAGAGCAATAGATAGTAAAATAAGCCACTGATGCTTGCATTAGGGTAGCCTGCCTACGTGAATACGGGATGCCTCATTCACTATACAGCCCCTGTTGGTCTTATATTTTATGTTCACTCACTGCATATAATGTATATCTATTTTTTTTTTTGCATGCTTGCTTTTTTTTTTTCATTTACTGTTCATCTCTTTTTCCTGTTGGAGAAATATAATCTAATATCATAGGATGAATGAAGATTTTACGTTATAACAATTTTTTTACTATTGTGAAATAATTGTTCTATTGTGAATGATAAAAAAGTACAAGAATCTGAAGATTACTTCAATGATCTTCGGCCGATTTTCTCTATTCTTTTCAACACTTATTTATGAATTATTTAAGAATTAGTTTGTAATTACAAAGAGGGAACATTATGGAATTAAGAAATGCTTAATAATACAATAAGAATGATTTTGTACTCAAAGTGGCTTTCCATGAACCGTGCACTATCAGTTATATCAGGTTATCTGCATAAGATCATGCAGTGGCGGAGGCAGGATCTCTGTGAAGGGGGTGCAAAAAGAAAAAAGTTAAAAATGATTGTAGGTAGTAGGAGTTGAACCTATGGCCTTATAAAGGATTGGAACCCCCTTGACCACTAAGCTACACTTTTCGGTTGTGTCAAGGGGATTCAAAACTTAATATATAGAGGTAAAATACAGATTGTGCATTATATATACAATGTAATTTTTTGGCGAAAGGAGTTCAGATGAACCCCCTTCCTCCCCCTAAATCTGCCCCCCAGGATAATGTCAGTAACCTTAAATAATTATAAAAATGATAAAATTATTTCACACTTCATATATATATATATATATGTGTGTGTGTGTGTGTGTGTGTGTGTGTGTGTGTGTGTATGTGTGTGTGTGTGTGTGTGTGATGACCCTATAGGTCTTGTACAGTTTTAAACCTTAAATCTGTGTTTCAAAGCCTCCGATAGCTTCTTTAAGCCTTCCTCGATTTGCATGCGCAGTCCGGGTGCATTTTCGAGAGGCTTTTGTGTTAAAAATTGATAAAATATGAAAATTTGCCTTAAAACCCATTTGAGTTGACTTCGGTCAACGTTTTGAGCAAACAGACCCGTATCCGTATTTTAACGTCCCGATGGGTCCGTATCGTGTGGAACCTGGGCGTATGCCCGAAATCGAATTCGGAGGTCCCTAATTCGAGTTATCTCTTTGTGTAAAAAAATTGAAAGTTTAAAGAGTTAATAATTTTAAAGAATTGACCAATATTTAACTTTATTGATATCGGGTCCGTATTGGTTCCTGAATCCGGTATAGGTTCATTAATATATTTATGACATGTCTGTCAAATTTGGTGAGAATCGGAATTTGTTTGACGTGATTCGGACATCTGGTTGCTAAAATATGAAATTCTAAAGTTTCCTTGAAAATTTCATTTGGTTTGGTGTCTGATTCGTAGTTCTAGGTGTTATTTTAATGTTTTGATCGCGCGAGCATGTCCATATGATTTTTTGGACTTGTGTGCATGTTTGGTTTGGAAACCTGAGGGTTCGAGTGAGTTTCGGATAGCCTATGGACCTTTTGAACTTAGAAAGTTTGTTGTTTCTTCACTTCTGGTGGTTTCTGATGTGATGTGCTTCGCGATCGCGAATCCATTCACACGATCGTGGAGGAGATCTGGGCTGGGGGAGGATTTTGTTCTACGCAAACGGACCATGTTCGTGAACGCGGAGCACTAGGAGGTCTGCTCTATGCGAACGCGGCCGGTGACACGCGAATGCGTAGTTTAGTGAGGTGGGGTTTGGGAATTTGAGGTGACTCTATGCAAACGCGAGTCCAGTCTCGCGAACGCGGAGGTTAGGCGGGCTAAACATTCCCGAATGAGTGGAGTCTCCCGCGATTGCGGAAGCCATTGAGGCTTTGCTCTTCGCAAACCCGTCAGGTTTCACGCGAACGCAATGAACACCTGACGCCAGTGATTAAAACAGTCCCAAAAATAGGATTTTGTTCATTCTATTAAATTTTCAAAGCTAGAAAACCCTATAGGCGATTCTCCCAAGAAATTTTCTTCCCCAATTTGTTGGTAAGTGATTCTAACTACTTTTGTTTCAATTATCCATTACATTTCATAAGATTTCAACCTAAAATCTATGATTTTCATGGTGGAAATTGGGGTTTGGGTAAAATTAGGGTTTGGACAAAGCAGACCCCGGGGTCGATTTTGACTTTTTGGGAAAAAGTGTGGGAATTCTAAATTTATGCATTGTAATTGATTCCTTTAGCAATATTTGATATTATTGAGTCAACTGTGAATAGATACGAATGGTTGGGAGGCGGATTCTAGGGGAAAGGCCCCAGTACAGCTCTGAGTTGACTACGAAGTGAGATAAGTGTTGAGTTTAACCTTGATTTGAGGGAATCGGGAAGCCTCGAACTATGTGCTTTGTGAATTTCATGTATTCCGGCGTATATACAAGGTGACGAATTCTTATATGCCGCCGAATTACTTGTTTTCCAAATTTTTTCGCTTTTTTCCTTTATTATCTCCTTCCTTGCTTTAACTGTTATGAGCCCTAAATGCCTTTCATGCTTTAAATGCTACTCCCTCCGTTCTAATTTATGTGAATATGTTTGACTGGGCATGGAGGTAAAGAAAAAATGAAGACTTTTGAAATGTGTGGTCCTAACAAGACAAAAAGGGGTCCAGAGTATTTGTGTGGTTATAAAAGCTTTTCATGAAGGGTAGAATTATAAGTTTAAGCTAAATTATTACCAAATTTAAAAAGGGGTCATTCTTTTTGGAATGGATCAAGGAGAAAATAAGTTCACATAAACTGAAACAGAGGGAGTACGTGTTAATCATTGTTTCTCCTGTAAAAATGTTAGACCTCTTCATACTTTCATGACTTATGATGACCCGATAGGTCATCTTATGTTTCAGAACCAAATTATGTATATTGAATCCATTAGAACCTCATTTTAACCTTCCTCGGTTTGCATGCGCAGTCCGGGTATTGGCCCGGAAGGCTTATATTTAAAAATCTTATAAAAATAAGAAATTTTGCCTAAAAACTTCATTTGAGTTGACTTCGGTTAACATTTTTGGTATACAGATATGAATTCTTGTTTTGACGATCCCGATGGGTCCGTATCGAAATATGGGATCATGGCGTATGTCCGAAATAGAAATCGGAGGTCCCTAGCCCGAGTTATGAGTTTTTGTTGAAAACTAAAAGTCTGAAAATTTAATGGTTTTTGAGAATTGGTTGATGCTTGGCCTTGTTGATATCGGGTCTGTATTTTGGTTTCGGAGCCTAGTACAGATCCAATATAATATTTTTGACTTATCTGTGAAATTTGGTGGGAAAGGGAATCGGTTTGACGTGATTCAGACGTCCGGTGGTAAAAATAGAGATTTCAAAGCTTTCTTGAAAATTTCAATTGATTTGGTGTTCAATTCGTAATTCTAGGTGTTATTTTGACGATTTGGTCGCACAAACAAGTTTGTATGATATTTTTAGATTGGTGTGCACTTTTGGTTTGGAGTCTCGAGGGGCTTAGGTGTATTTTTTTTATCATTGGCTGAGAGACTAGTAAAGTTGAAAATTTTGGGAGTTTGACCATGGTCAATATCGGGATAAGACGACCTATTTTCAGTGTTTTGAGTGCACGAGCAGGTCCGTAGCGTGTTTTATGATTGAAATTCATATATGGTTTGTGTCCGGGAGGTTCCGGATGAGTTTCGGGGTGGTTTCAGATCATTTTCGGAGAAGTTTGGTTTTTGCTGGTTTCTGGTGCGACACTGTTCATTCGCAATTCATAACCTTTTATGGAGCAAAAAGAGTTCTCAAAATAATCTTTCACTCTGTGAAAGTAATGTTTGTCGTCAATTTGGCATGAGATTTTGTAAAGCACATATAGATGAATATGGTCCATTCATGACGTAAATGTGATAATATGTGATTTATGAATACATATTCATTCTTGGAAGAATATGAATGTGCTAATGGTAGTGAATATACCACATTCACCTCTAGAATGAGGTTAGATATGAAATAAGAAAATAGTTTCATTATTATGGTGTAAATGGTCATTGATCACGTACCTGTGCGATTATGCCAAAAATATTATGCCAATGTGATTATTATAGGGAAAAAGTAATGGAAGCAACATATCTTGCCTATAATAATTTTAACCATGACCATAGTGCTATAACTTTCTCCTTGAAAGAGATATTCACCATGTATATATTGATGAATATGTGGTAGTATAAAATTAATTGAGAGCTCTAGAAGAGCCAGTTCTTCTATTTTGGAGAAATAAAATTGATTATCAATAAGTTATTGTGTTGTAGTAAGTTTCAAAGAAACTTATTGAGTTTCTAAAGTATTTGTGAAATCTGTTGATTATATTGAGACTATAAATAAAGAAAAGATTTAATATCTTCTCTTAGTACGACTTGTAGTAGGGTATTATATATGTTAAAAGTTACTTGCTTTATTCTCCACATTGTACTACACAAATAAAATAATGTCATAATAAAGAAGTTTATTGATATAAAAACCCATACCAGAATAAACTTGGAGTTTATTGATAATTTCATAGGTCATGGTGTAAACCTGAAGTTTATCAATACTGATAATTTATTTAGTTGGCATAATTAGTTTAGCCACATCAACTTAAGTATAATGTGCAAAAATAAAAGAGAATCTACATGGGTAAATACTAAAGAACTAGAATGTTCTTTACGAATTCTCTTATGTTGCTTGTTCTCATTAATTAATAGACCAAGTAAAATTGGGATAGAATCCCTTGAATTCTGAAATTTATCAAAGGTGAGTATGGGCTCATTCTTCTGCCATGTAAATCTTATAAAGATGCATCTATGAGATGGTTATTATTATTAACCCGCAACCTGGTGTTTGTGAGGTAACTTGCTCAATAATTTAATTATGGGAATAATTTTCGAATTTTCTATTCAAGACAATTCATCTTGATAATTTGGTTTACATCACAGTTGGTTTAGCAAAATGATTTATTGTGTGCCTCCACTTAATAGCTAAACTATTTCTTGGGAGAACAAAGTTATCTGTATCAGCTTGATATACGTTATATATAAAAGTATATTGCATTCTTCCCTCACAAGTGGTTGAGGGTCAAAAATCAAATAAGTTCATCTTATTATTATTGATGTGCGGTATATATTTTGATTAACAACATAACACACAAAGCTAGAGTTTCAAACTTGAGGAAGAAAGTTAATTTTTCTAACAAGAGGGGGAGACAACATAAGCAGTTGAGAAAAAGTTAAGTGGAATGAATTATCATTTATATATATAGATCCTCGAATAAGATAATATGAACTTGGAGTTCATAAATAGATAATTCATCTACAATATATTTCAAAGCATGCCAGTCACATTTGCTTACCCAAAAAAAGTAACATATTCTCACTGAAAATAATCCTATTAGAATAAATCATAGAAGGACAAAGTCTATGGTACACTTAACGCGTATAGACAAATTGATTTCAACTAAAATTCTTGATAAAGAAAATGAGCAAATGATCAAAATGGTCATAATAATGTGGCGAGTGATCTAGAAGATCACATGACATAATACTTCATAAAATCTCAAGAGAGGTTCAGGTACCTAAAAATATGAATGAAGAGATCTCTATGTTAGGTCTTTATTAAAAAGGAGGTTGGAACCGATATGATTGTTCGTCGGCGACATTTATGATAAAACTAAGTATAGATGAGGATCTTAAGTCTGTCAAATACAGACACTAAGATATTTGCCAAATGAAAGAGACACAATTCTAATAGAATTGGTTTCATATGAAAGACATGTAATTTTGGACATACAGTTCAAATACTTGAAAGTATAAAGTCAATGGTGTGTGAAATCACCTTTATCTATCTCATATGTCTAGAATAACATAGAAACTTGATATGCATCTAAAGTTCATTCATATGTCTTATATGAAAATCCATGAAGGATTTGAATTGCTTAAAGAGTACAGAATTCTTGGTTATGAAGTACTACATCCTAAGTGCAATTTGTGCATTTGTATCTTGCTATAACTATAAGCACGATAATGTTATAGCGAGAATTTTTTACCTCTACGGAGATATTTAAAAAGCCATTCTACGACATTATATTAATACATTACATATTTAATAATAATGATAATTTCAAGATGCAATGTATTCATAAAAGTTAATATGGCTGATTTGTTTATCAAATCTATACCAACAATTTTTTTAAGATGGTGCACAAGATTGGAATGCAAATACTCAAATATCTGAATTGATGCTCTCATCAAGGGGAGCTAACGCGCTGTACTCTTTATCCCTTACAAGGTTTTATCCCACTGGGTTTTTCTTGCAAGGTTTTTAACGAGGCAACCAAGAGGCGTATTTCTACACATGTGTACTCATTTTCCTTGTCTAGAATTTTTTTCCCACTGGGTTTTATTTTAGTTAAGGTTTTAATGAGGCACCATATCTGTTGAATAGACATTCAAGGGGGAGTGTTATAAATAGAGTTTTATTTAAGGTGAATGTCTATATTTAAGAGATATTTTAAGGTTTGTTACTTTGTAACTAAGTCACTCTTTCCTTATAAATAGATGAATTTTATTCCATTGTAATTGACCCCAAAATCGATAAAAATTCTCCGTAGTTCTTAGTATCGCATTGACATATCTGAGATGGATAGTGCGAACAGTGGTATAGTTGAATAAAAGTGTTAATAATAAAGGTGACTAGATACAATAATATGTAAGAAGATCAATCATTAAATAACATTAAATGGCAATAAATGTAAATAGAGAGGAAGAGTCACCCAATATTGAAGAGGGTGAAGGATTCCTTTCTCTAACAATGATGAATCACAATAGTACGAGAGAATATCGTGCAATTTTTTGGATCTGATGGAAATGACAATAGCTAATCCACAAAAAGGTTGAATCTCTTCTAAAAGTAGTTCTTTGTATTTTCTGAGAGGGCTTATCCTTTTACAAGTGTTCTTATCATAAAGAATATGACATGCCTTTTTCCCTCATCTTTCCTTACATTTATATGGGATATTCCCAAAGAACTCTAAAGTGTAATCAAAGAGAATATTCAGCGGAATATTCCTTATAAAAGTGCCAATGCAAAACTAGTCGTTACTCCTAGCTATACTACTCAACCTCGGTCACGACTGGTCGTTGGGCTGTTCAGCTAGTGCGATTACTGGTCGACCACGACCACGCCACTCGTAATAGTTTGCTAGTTTCTCTTCACGTCCTTTCCTGCATGACTTGATCCTCAATCTTATTTGACACATACAGTTAGTCCCTCCAATTATCCAGGTCGCCCTTTGGTCGACCTTGTTTAGAGGACTTCGTCGGTCTTGATCGAAAAATTCAGATAAAGTAAATTGAATGAAAAGGATCTTGCACGAGGTGGCAACATGGCGCTTTAAGGACCACAATTCATTGTGACGTAAGCTTAGGCTGACATCACTGATGTAGGCATCATCATTACGCGTCTTCCCAATGCATCACATCTCTTCCCGTGCCTCTACCATTTCGATTTCCATGCATCTGACAGTTGGTGTTCTCGGTTTGGGCAATTCTCTTACTCTTCTCCTGCTGGCGGAAGAATTATGTCGGTATTACAAGGTGTCTGTCCAGCCCAGCTCTCCCCGTACATCTACAATCTCTTTCTGATGCTGACGAAGTATGCAGAGTTCGCCAATCATGGAGTTTCTATTTGTCACCTGCTACACCTCTTCGCACCGAATTTCCTTAGAGGTACAATGTTGCATCTTCTCCATCGTGGGACCAAATAACTGGTCATGAAGATGGATGATAGGGCCAACCGTCATTTCAATTTCATCTTCTTCTACATTAAAACTGAGCACGTGGTGGCGAATCCCAACTGATTCCCTGAAATGTGGAACTTTGCTAGTAAGTATCTTTATTAAAGTATTTCTCATCTTGTTTTGCTTTATCGACGACCTAAATGCGCTTCTTCTTCTTCTTCTTTTGTTCAGCCGAAAGAGAGCCTCCTACATTGGTCGCCCACATTCGGGACTGGGTGAGCCAGATTTTGCCCTACACGATGGGGGTTCGCGAGTGATCGTCATTCCACACGAAGTTTGGTCGTAAGCCCTCCGCGACTGGTGAGTCTTTGATTTGGCCCTTCATTGATTCTGCGTTAACATCATTTTTGTTTTCCTTTTTTTTCTTCAAAATGAAATCCTTTGGTGTCAAGTCGGAAGGCTTCAACGAAGAAGAAGGTTCCTACCCCCGTTTTCTGTCAGTCGGGTGCTTCTACGGGGTCATTGCTTGCTGCGACTGCGGGCGAGCCTAACCAGACTGTGGATCCTTCCCAAACCCCAACCCCATGAAGACCTAGCCGCTGGACAGCGGCTCGATCAGCAAGGACTTCGGCTTTCCCTGTATTGCATTTGGTGAACGAGTCGTCAGCGAGCGAGGAGGAAGCAGCTTCGTTAAAGAGGAGGAGAATAGAGCTTGGCAGCGAGACGGAGGGAACTTAAGGGTTAATAAGGGGTGATCATGACCAGCCCACGACTGCGTTTGAGGGCGGCGCCTCCTTAGACAATGAGATTCTGCCCCCTTTCAAAAATGTGGAAAATGCTGCAATGCCTAATGCCGTTGTAGGAGGAGGAGAATAAGCTGAGGCAGTTGAGGTTATTCTGTGATCTATCGCCGTCGGGGCACGCCGGAGTCCCCTCTTCTGCCGAGGCGAGGGGAAAAAACGTAGTCGTAGATGGTTATGAATATGGTTATAACATAGACCCTAAGGAGGTTCGGATGTATAAAGAAGGGTTTACTCGAGTGGAGGAAAGGACGGAGGGGACCACTCGTAGCGTAATCATCCCTCGCAACCTAGACTTGTTGAAGCGCACGGAGAGCGTATTCCTTAACTTGGGTCATCTTTGTTTCCGCGCTGAGGAAAGGACATTGCGGACGTTAAACGACGATGCCCTATCGTTGGGCATATCAAGAATGGGTCTGCGGGTAAGTATTCTGATTGCTGTTCTTTGCGTCTTCTATTTTTCTCCTTTATTTTAACTAACTTCTTTCTCCTGTTTCTTCTTTGCTAGACCCTTATTTTGGAGATCGAGTGTGCCCGTCGGGAAGAGAGGAGGAGGTATATCTTCAAATGAATGGAGTTGAACTACTGCGAGTACCACTCCAAACATCGTGAGGTATGCCTTCGACTCGGCACGGATGGTAACTTCTAATCTCTTAAAGACGAGCTGAAACAAAAAGACGAAAAGCTAGTGAGGTTCATCCACAAATGCAGCAAGTTGAAGGGGTTGCTTAGGTCCAAGGAGGACGAGCTCAAGGTAAGCAGGGGGGTTGTGGAAGAATGTGCAGATCTTTAGACTCGGGTGGCATCTCTGCGGGCCAAACTTGAGAAAAGTTGACCCAGTTTAATGATTTGAGTGACGATCTGGTTGAAAAGACGCAGGACTGGGCCAGGTCGAGGAATCCCGGAAGGCAGCTTCGTCGGCAGAAACGGAGGAGGCCATTCGTGTCCTTCGATCTGAACGGGTGAGTGAAGCTGAGGGGCCGGGCTTAGGGATGCCATGGTCGATGAGCGGATTTGTGGACTTGAAGGAGAGGTTTCAAATTTGAATGATCAGGTCGCCGTTCTTGAGGCTGAGAGGGCACAGTTGTTGGCTCGAGCATCTTCCTCTCACACTTCCACCTTTCCTGACGTGCCGCGGGACTTGTACGAGAAATGGATCCATGTCGAGGCCCAGTTGGACATTTTCAGGGACTTGATGGTGACAAAGAGAGTTACTGAAGTTGAGTTTGAGGGTGCTCCTGCTAAGGCGCGTGAAGCTAGAGTTACTTGTGGTTTCGATCCTGCTACACCCAGGGCAGATAATGGCAAGGATGAACTGGACGAGATCGAGTAGGATGCTTGGTATGACGACGAGTACCGGATGGTGAAGAGGGAGACGTTGATGAAGGTGGGGATGACATGGAATATTACTTTGTAATTTATTTTGTTTTTTGTGGGCGTCTTTCCGGCCCTTGTAAGATACCTTTTTGGATTGGAATGATCATAGTTCTCGATGTACATGTTTGAGTCTTCTGTGTTTCCTTTGAACATTTTCTTTAAGTGATTGCTTTGATTCAATGAACTGTGCCGGTATGTGTTAGTTTGGACATGGTCGAGTATATCTTTGGTCGAATTGGGTGGAGTCCTATGCCGCCATAATTAACTTAAACAAAGTTAACTTGTAAATTGAACTCGAGTTAGGTCGAGTATGAGCTGAATTTGAGTGCGGTCGAATATTAATTTTTACTAATTCGAACGAGGTCTATGCAAGGTAATTTGAGCGAGGTTGAATGTGACTCGTAATTAATTCGAACAAGGTCGAATGTAAGTTAATTGGAGCGAGGAAAAATGTAACTTGTAATTAATTTGAAAGAAGTCGAATGTGAGTTGTAATTAATTCGAACAAAGTCAAATGTGAGTTAATTCGAGTGAGGTCGAATGTTACTTATAATTAATTCGAACCAGGCTGAATGTGAGTTCATTCGAGTGAGGTTGAATGTGAGTTAATTCGAGCGAGGTCGTATGTTACTCATAATCAATTCGAACGAGGTGGAATGTAAGTTAATTCGAGCGAGGTCGAATGCTACTCATAATAAATTCAAACGAGGTCGAATGTGAGTTAATTCGAGCAAGGTCGACTGTCACTCATAATAAATTTGAACTAGGTTGAATGTGAGTGCCTTGATTTGTGTAGTGTTAAATTTGGTGGAGACAGGCGAACATAATATGTTTGCATACTTTGATTGTACATATATACATTGGAGAATTTTACATGTTTTTTTTTTCCGGACTGGTACTTCAATCCCAGCCTATCTAGTCCCTTCATTGGTCGACCTGGAGAAGTATTTGAGGGTTCAAGCGGTGAACTTGTGCTTAAACTTCAAGATGCACTCTCCGTCGCCTTGTTAAAAACCTCCCCGAGAAAACCCAATTGGGACAAAAACATAGGTGAGGGAAAAAGAGTACGACTCGAGAACATCTTTCCTTAGAAGTTGAAGTACTTGAGGTGGGTGACGTTCCAATTGTTTGGTAGTAACTTTTCTTCCATTGTTTCTAATTGGAACGACCCTTTTCTTGCCACCGTTGTAATTTTGTACGGACCGTCCCAATTGGTCCCCAGTTTTCCTTCCTGTGGATCCTTCTTTTCCTATGTTTTGGCTTTGAGTACATAATCCCGGGCTTTGAGTGGTTTGACCTAGGATTTTTTGTTATAGTACCGCTCTGCATGTTTTTTCTAGGCTACCATTCTTACGTAGGCCAAGTGTCTTCGTTCTTCGGCCTCGTCGAGGTCTTTCCTTTTGCTTTCGTCATTCCTTGGCCCACTCTCGTGTGAATATCTTAGACTTGATTCTCCAACCTCAACCGGTATCACTGCATCGGTCCCATAGACTAATGAGTATGGTGTTTCTCCTGTGCTTGTCTTTGGAGTTATGCGTATGCCCATAGCACTTCCGGCAGCAACTTCGGCCATAGTCCCATGGCATTCTCAAGCTTCTTCTTCATGATATTCAGTATTGACTTGTTGGAGGATTCCGCTTGTCCGTTGCCTGCGGGATGATATGGTGTGGAGAGTATTCTTTTGATGTGCCATTTTTTGAAGAACTCGGCGACCTTCTTTCCCGTGAAATGAGGTCTGTTGTCACGGATGATTTCATTGGGGATGCCGAAGCGGCATACAATGTTCCTCCATATAAAAGGCGATCACTTCTTGCTCGCGTATTTGAGCGAACACACCTGTTTCCACCCACTTAGAAAAGTAGTCAGTTAACACTGAAAGGAATCTTACGTTACCTCGCCCTGCTGGGAGGGGGCCGATAATGTCCATTCCTCATTTGATGAAGGGCCAAGGCGAGGTGACCGAGTGGAGGTGTTCGCCCGCTTGGTGGATCATGGGGGCGTATCTTTGGCATGGTTCGTATTTATTAACGAAGTCGGCGACCTCTTTTTTCATTGTGGGCCAGTAGTATCCTGCTCGTATAAGGCATCTGAATAGGGACTTTTTGTCGGTATGAGCTCTGCAGTGAACTTTGTGGACTACTTCTAGGACGCATCGTGTCTGGTTTGGTCCTAAGGATTTTGCTAGGGGCCACCATACGTTCTTTTGTATAGATCGTCATTGATGACACTATACCTGGATGCCTACATTCGAAGCTTTTTGGCTTCTTTTTTGTCGTTTGGAAGCACGACGACTTCAATATATATGACAGTAGGATTGCGCCACTCCCAACTTAGGTTTATAGTGCGTAACTCGATTTGATCAATCAACGAGTGGAGGAGAGTGAGCACGTTTCCTTCTCCGGTTATGCTTTTAGTGGCTGCCGCCAATTTGGCGAGGCCTTCTGCTTTGATGTTTTGCGCTCGAGGTATTTGGTCGAGCTGGCATTCGTCAAACTCGGGTAACAATTTGCAGATCTCGGCCTCGTATTTCTGTAGCCTTTGTTGCTTGATTTGGAAAGTCCCTGTGACTTGGTTGACTATGAGCTGTGAGTCACAGCGGGACTATTCGTTTCGCTCCGTACTTGAGTTCTCGTTTTAATCTTGCAATCATGGCCTCATACTTGGCCTCGTTGTTGGTCATATCTAGGCATCTTATGGACTGGCGAATTACTTCGCCTGTTGGGACTTTGAGCACGAGTCCCAGTCCGGACCCCGAGGCGTTAGAGGCGCCATCTGTATACAGAACCCATAGGTCATGCATTTTGGGGAAGTTACGGACGCCAGCTTATATTTCGACTTCAGGCATTATTTTAGCGCTGAAGTCAGCGACGAAGTCGGCAAGCACTTGCGACTTTATCGTTGTTCGCGACTGATAAGTTATATCTTGCTCGCTCAATTCTATGGCCCATTTGGCCAATTTTCCCGACAATTCGGGTTTGTGCAGGATACTCCTTAAGGGAAAGGTCATGACCACTGAAATGGGGTGGCACTGGAAATAAGGTCTAAGCTTTCGTGAAGCTACGACCAAAGCCAAAGACAGCTTCTCAAGGTGGGGGTACCTCGTTTCGGCGTCGACTAGAGTTTTTCTAATGTAGTAGATTGGAGATTGCATACCTTTATTTTCACGGACCAGGACTGCACTTATTGATACTTCAGACACGGCCAGGTAAATGAAGAGGCGTTCCCCAGGTTTCGCCTTAGCAAGTAGTGGGGGTGAGGATAGGTATGCCTTTAGTTCCTTCAAAGCGTCGATGCAGTCGGAGTTCCATTGGAGTCCATTATATTTTTTTAGTACGCCGAAAAATTTAAGGCACCTATCGGAGGACCGTGAGATGAATCTTGATAGGGCGGCTATACGGTCGGTCAGTTTCTGCACCTGCTTCTTGCTGGTCAAGTTCTCCAGTATTCCTTCTATAGCTTTGATTTTGTCGGAGTTGACCTCAATGCCTCGTTGTAATACTAAGAAACCGAGGAACTTTCCTAAGGTTACGCTGAAGGCGCATTTCTCGGGATTCAATTTCATGCCATACCGTGTGAGTATGTTGAAGGCCTCCCTCAAATGCTCGATGTGGTCTTCTTTTCTTTTCAACTTAACCAGCATGTCATCTATGTATACTTCCATGGTTTTGCTGAGCTGGTCTTTGAACATTTTGGTCACCAGCCTCTAGTATGTCGCCCCTATGTTTTTCAATCTGAACGGCATAACCCTATAGCAGTACGTCCCCTGGTGGGTGATGAATGTTGGTTTTTCCTGCTCTTCTTCCTCCATAAGGATCTGGATGTAACCTGAATAGGCGTCTAGGAAACTTAATAGCTCGTGCCTGGTCGTTGCGTCGATGAGTTGGTCAATATGGGGCAGTAGGAATGAGTCTTTCGAGCATGCTTTGTTTAGATCCATGAAGTCTATGCACATCTGCCATTTTCCGTTCTTCTTTTTTACCATGACCACATTAGCGACCCATTGGGGATATCTCGACTCTCTGATAGAGCCGTTTTCAAGCAATTTTTCCACCTCTTCGCGTACATCATCATTTATCGCGGCATTGAATTTTATTCTAACTTGTCGTATTGGAGGGTAGAATGGGTCGAAATTCAATTTATGTGTTGCTATCTTCTTTGGGATGCCTGGCATATCTGCACAAGTCTGCATCGTTAGCTAAGAATTGATGAAATTTACCTAGTTCTTGGAGTTTGTGGCCAATATAAGCCTTTTTTCTATGGTCGTCGTTATCGAGTTGCATGGGGTCGAGGTTCTCCATTGTTGATCCTGTGGCCTCTATGATTTTGGGGTCCTTGATGACATTTTTCCCTTTGTCACCACCCGACCTCGACCCTGTTAATTGCTATGCCTCCTGGACTTTGTTCTTCAATTGTAGGGTGTATGTGCAGTCTTGGGCGATGCGGTAGCATTCTTGGGCAGTGCGTTGCTCGCCACGTATGCTGAATTACGTGGGAAATTTGATGACCTGATATAAACTGGAAGGATGGCACTCATGGCGTGTATCCAAGGCTGACCTATGATGGCATTGTACGCGGTGTCCTGATCCATGATATGAAATGTGGTCTCCAAAGTGACGCTGCCGGCCAGGACGGGTAGCGTGATTTCTCCAGATGTCCGCTCAACTGCATTTTTAAAAACTGTCAGTGTGATGCAACGGGCACTATCTTATCCTCGAGTCTCATTTGTGTGAAGACTCGAGGGTGGATGATGTACGCGCCTCTCCCATCATCGACCATAATATGTTTTATGTTAGTATCTAAAATGCGCAAAGTAATAACAAGGGAATCATAACGAGGGAATAACAAACCGTAGGTATCTGACTCATCGAAGATGATACTTTCAACGAGATTGTCATACCGTTCGTGTGTGATGGACCGTTTCAGCTTATTGGTGGTTGTGAACTTCACGTCGTTGATTGAGGCGTCATCTCCTCCTTCAATGATCATTTGGATGGTGCGGGATGGGGAGGGTGGCTTCGATGGACCCTGATGATGTTCGTGTACTCGAGTGAAGTTTTCCCTTCCTCGGTCGCTCATTCGTGCTTTCAAATGCCCTTGGTGGAGCATGTTCACGGCCTGTTGCCTCAAAGCGATGCAGTCTTCGATCTTGTTAGGTCGGACTTCATCTTTTGCAGCCACCTCACTTTTGGGCTGAGCTTCTCCAGGGCGTAGACTATTTCTGAAGGAGAAACATAGAAATTGTGAGCAGATAGTAATGCAGGCATACCTCTTTCATTTCGGTGAGTCCTTATATGTGTCCTGGCTGGGCCGTCGCCATGACGGGGGACGGTACGATAGCGATTCTAACATATGGTTGGTGCCTTTCACGATTGGGGCATGGGCATGCATGGTCCCTTCTGTTATCGTTTATGCGCTCCTTCCTCGACTCCATTTTGAATGAGGTCAACCTTTGAATTGGTGAGTTGAGGTCGTCCTCATCAGTTCTTACTTCGGCACAGTAGGAGTTGTGTATCTCGTCCCAAGTGGTTGGGGGTATTTCATGAGTCGGCTTAACAATTTTCTGGTTGTCCGTGAACCAATCCTGTTTAGCCCATTTTGGAAAGCTACTACCGCCATCCTTTTTGATACATTTGGAAGAGTCATTCTCACATGGTTGAATCGGGCGACGAAGTCCCTGAGTCCTTCGCCGAGTGACTGGTCAATGGCGAATATGTCATTCAACCTCGCCTCTGCTTTTTAAGCCCCGGCATGGGTGGTGACAAACTTGACGGTCATCTCCTCGAATTTTTCTATAGAACGCGCAGGTAACTATGAGTACCAAGTCAGTGCTCCCCTGGTTAGGGTTTCACAAAACCTTTTCAGCAGTATGGAGGACACTTGTTCTTTGGCGAGGTCATTGCCTTTCACTATGCTGACATAGTGGGTCACATGATCCTCCGGGTCCGTCGTACCGCCATATATTTTCAAGTATGGCAGCATTTTGAAGGTTTTAGGTATGGCGTGTGGTGCAGCCTCGTCACTATATGGTTGCTCCACGAACTGGCTGGCGTCCCATTTTGGTAAAATCTTTGGGGAGCCCGGTATTTTGTCCACCCTTTCTTGGTAATCTTTCATTTGGTTGTGGGGCATTTTGTTCTCGTTCTCCATCTCCTCCATCTTTCTCAAAATGGCTGTGAGGGTGTCGTTACCTGCATCATTAACGTTGTGAGTGATACCTGTTACAGGAGTAGGGTTGTGCTGCTCATTTGTCGCTGGTGTGATGCAAACTCTTGCATCTTCCCTGTTCGTCGTTTGCATAGGTTTGTCGAGTATACTGGTCAGCGTTATCGTTAACCATGCTTCGAGTAGCTTTTTTATTGCTGGTGGTGCCTCTTCCTTTGTGGATGTGGAGGACCCTTTTCCATGTGAGGTTGTGACGCTGCCATGAGGGAGAGGTGAACCACTCCGCCTGGGGGAGGCGTTTGGTATCACGTTCTCCTCGTCTGTTTGAGGGACCTCGTTGATGGTGCTTAAGAGGTTGGTGGTAAGACTGGCAACTGCTTTCATTCTTTCATCTCCATTACCTGCCATGTTAGACTATGTACGCGGGAAAAGACAAGATCTTTTGTTGTGTTGTTTTTTTTTTTTTTTAGATCTGTAAGAAACTAAAACTTTGACTAGGAAGCCCCCACAGATGACGCCAAATTGTTTGACCAAACATAATAATCCTTGGTTAAACGAACTAATAGGTTATTAAGATGGGTCAATCCTAGTTAGAGCTAGTAATTCCAAATCAGAGATAAATAGTGCGAACAGTGGTATAGTTGAATAAAAGTGTTAACAATAAAGGTGACTGTATACAATAATATGTAAGAATATTAAGCATTAAATAATATTAAATTGAAATAAATGTAAATAGAGAGAAAGAATCACCCAATATTGAAGAGGGTGAAGGATTCCTTTCTCTTACAATGATGAACGACAAGAGTATGAGAGAATATCATGCACTTTTTTGAATCTGATGGAAATGAAAATAGATAATCCACAAAAAAGTTGGATATCTCCTAAAAGTAGTTCTTTGTATTTTTTGTGAGAGCTTATCATTTTACAAGTGTTCTTATCATAGAGAATATTACATGTCGTTTTCCCACATCTTTCCTTACATTTATATGGGATATTTCCAAAGAACCCTAAAGTACAATCAGAGAGAATATTCAGCAAAATATTCTTTCTAAAAGTACTAGTACAAAACTAGNGCTAAAAGTAGTTCTTTGTATTTTTTTGTGAGAGCTTATCATTTTACAAGTGTTCTTATCATAGAGAATATTACATGTCGTTTTCCCACATCTTTCCTTACATTTATATGGGATATTTCCAAAGAACCCTAAAGTACAATCAGAGAGAATATTCAGCAAAATATTCCTTCTAAAAGTACCAGTACAAAACTAGCTGTTATTCCTAGCTATACTACTCGACCTCGGCCGCGAATGGTCGTTGGGTTGTTCGGCTCGTGTGATTACTGGTCGACCACGACCACGCCAGTCGTAATGGTTTGTGAGTCGCTCTTCACGTCCTTTCCTGCATGACGTGATCCTCAATCTGATTGTAACTCATACAGACTGATTGGAGGCCAAGGTTTGCCAACAGAATCGAGAGCAATAGATAGTAAAATAAGCCACTGATGCTTGCATTAGGGTAGCCTGCCTACGTGAATACGGTATGCCTCATTCACTATACAGCCCCTGTTGGTCTTATATTTTATGTTCACTCACTGCATATAATGTATATCTATTTTTTTTTTTGCATGCTTGTTTTTTTTTTTCATTTACTGTTCATCTCTTTTTCCTGTTGGAGAAATATAATTTAATATCATAGGATGAATGAAGATTTTACGTTATAACAATTTTTTTACTATTGTGAAATAATTGTTTTATTGTGAATGATAAAAAAGTACAAGAATCTGAAGATTACTTCCATGATCTTCGGCAGATTTTCTCTATTCTTTTCAACACTTATTTATGAATTATTTAAGAATTAGTTTGTAATTACAAAGAGTGAACATTATAGAATTAATAAATGCTTAATAATACAATAAGAATGATTTTGTACTCAGAGTGGCTTTCCATGAACCCTGCACTATCAATTATATCAGGTTATCTGCATAGGATCATGCAGTGGCGGAGGCAGGATCTCTGTGAAGGGGGTTCAAAAAGAAAAAAGTAAAAAATGATTGTAGGTAGTGGGAGTTGAACCTATGACCTTACAAAGGATTTGAACCCCCTTGACCACTAAGCTACACTTTTCGGTTGTGTCAAGGGGATTCAAAACATAATATATAGAGGTAAAATAAAGAATGTTCATTATATATACAATGTAATTTTTCGGCAAAAAGAGTTCGGATGAACCCCCTTCCGCCCCCTAAATCTGCCCCCCAGGATAATGTAAGTAACCTTAAATAATTATAATAATGATAAAATTATTTCACACATCATATATATGTGTGTGTGTGTGAGAGAGATGACCCTATAGTTCTTGTAGAGTTTTAAACCTTAAATCTGTGTTTCGAAGCCTCCGATAGCTTCTTTAAGCCTTCCTCGATTTGCATGCGCAGTCCGGGTGCATTTTCGAGAGGCTTTTGTGTTAAAAATTGATAAAATATGAAAATTTGCCTTAAAACCCATTTGAGTTGACTTCGGTCAATGTTTTGAGCAAACAGACCCGGATCCATATTTTAACGTCCCGGTGGGTCCGTATCGTGTGGAACCTGGGCGTATGTCCGGAATCAAATTCAGAGGTCCCTAATTCGAGTTATCTCTTTGTGTAAAAAAATTTAAAGTTTAAAGGTTTAATAATTTTAAAGAATTGACCAATATTTAACTTTATTGATATCGGGTCCGTATTGGTTCCGGAATCCGGTATAGGTTCATTACTATATTTATGACATGTCTGGAAAATTTGGTGAGAATCGGAATTTGTTTGACGTGATTCGGACATCCGGTTGCTAAAATAAAAATTCTAAAGTTTTCTTGAAAATTTCATTTGGTTTTGTGTCTGATTCGTAGTTCTAGGCGTTATTTTAATGTTTTGATCGGGCGAGAAAGTCCATATGATTTTTCGGACTCGTGTGCATGTTTGGTTTGGAACCCCGAGGGTTCGAGTGAGTTTCGGATAGCCTATGGACCTTTTGAACTTAGAAAGTTTGCTGTTTTTTCACTTCTGGTGGTTTCTGATGTGATGTGCTTCGCGATCGCGAATCCATTCACGCGATCGTGGAGGAGATCTTGGGCTGGGGGAGGATTTTGTTCTACGCAAACGGACCATGTTCGCGTACGCGGAGCACTAGGAGGCCTGCTCTACGCGAACGCTGCCGGTCACATGCGAATGCGTAGATTAGTGAGGTGGGGTTTGGGAATTTGAGGTGACTCTATGCGAACGCGAGTCCAGTCTCGCGAACGCGGAGGTTAGGCGGGCTAAACCTTCGCGAATGAGGCTTTGCTCTTCGCAAACGCGTCAGGTTTCACGCAAACGCAATGAACACCTGACGCCAGTGATTAAAACATTCCCAAAAATAGGATTTTGTTCATTCTTTTAAATTTTCAATGCTAGAAAACCCTATAGGCTATTCTGCCAAGAAATATTCTTCCCCAATTTGTTGGTAAGTGATTCTAACTACTTTTGTTTCAATTATCCATTACATTTCATAATATTTCAACCTAAAATCTATGATTTTCATGGTGGAAATTGGGGTTTGGGTAAAATTAGGGTTTGGACAAAGCAGACCCCGGGGTCGATTTTTGACTTTTTGGAAAAAAGTGTGCGAATTATAAATTTATGCATTTTAATTGATTCCTTTAGCAATATTTGATATTACTGAGTCAATTGTGAATAGATACGAATGGTTGGGAGACGGATTCTACGAGAAAGGCCCCGGTAGAGCTTTGAGTTGACTACGAAGTGAGATAAGTGTTGAGTTTAACCTTGATTTGAGGGAATTAGGAAGCCTCAAACTATGTGCTTTGTGAATTTCATGTGTTCCGGCGTATATACGAGGTGACGAATTCTTATACGCCGCCGAATTACTTGTTTTCCTGATTTTTCCATTTTTTCCTTTATTATCTCCTTCCTTGCTTTAACTGTTATGAGCCCTAAATGCCTTTCATGCTTTAAATGCTACTCCCTCCGTTCTAATATATGTGAATATGTTTGACTGGGCATGGAGTTAAATAAAAAATGAAGACTTTTGAAATTTGTGGTCCTAACAAGACAAAAAGGGGTCCAGAGTATTTGTATGGTTATAAAAGCTTTTCATTAAGGGTAGAATTATACGTTTAAGCTAAATTATTACCAAATTTAAAAAGGGGTCATTCTTTTTTGAATGGATCAAAAAGAAAATAAGTTCACATAAACTGAAACAGAGGGAGTACGTGTTAATCATTGTTTCTCCTGTAAAAATGTTAGACCTCTTCATACTTTCATGACTTATGATGATCTGATAGGTCATCTTATGTTTCAAAACCAAATTTTGTATCTTGAATCCTTTAGAACCTCATTTTAGCCTTCCTCGGTTTGCATGCGCAGTCCGGGTATTGGCCCGGAAGGCTTATATGCAAAAATCTTATAAAAATAAGAAATTTTGCCTGAAAACATCATTTGAGTTGACTTCGGTCAACATTTTTGGTAAACAGATATGAATTCGTGTTTTGACAATCCTGATGGGTCCGTATCGAAATATGGGACCATGGCATATGTCCGAAATCGAAATCGGAGGTCCTAGCCCGAGTTATGAGTTTTTGTTGAAAACTAAAAGTCTCAAAATTTAATGGTTTTTGAGAATTGGCTGATGCTTGGCCTTGTTGATATCGGGTCTGTATTTTGGTTTCAGAGCCCAGTACAGATCCAATATAATATTTTTGACTTATATGTGAAATTTGGTGGGAAACGAAACCGGTTTGACGTGATTCAGACCTCCGGTGGTAAAAAATAGAGATTTCAAAGCTTTCTTGAAAATTTCATTTGATTTGGTGTCCAATTCGTAGTTCTAGGTGTATTTTTGACGATTTGGTCGCACAAACAAGTTTGTATGATATTTTTAGAATGGTGTGCACTTTTGGTTTGGAGTCTCGAGGGGCTTAGGTGTATTTTTGGATCATTGGTTGAGAGACTAGCCAAACCAACTTCCATACTACTGCAACTAGCTGATAGGGCGGTGAAGAGACTGTGGGGTATTCTTGATGATATTTTGGTGCAAGTGGGGAAGTTTGTGTTCCCTGCTGATTTTGTGATACTAGATTGTCGAGTGGATGAAGAGATTCCCATAATCTTGGGCAGGCCATTTTTTGCCACAGGCAGAGCTCTCATTGATTGCGAGACTGGGGAGCTCAAGATGAGGCTTAATGATGAAGAAATCACATTCAATGTGCAGAAATCCATGAGGCGACCGAGTGAGTTCGCCAACTGCTCTCTAATTGATGTTATGGATGTGATAGTGGAGGAATATGATGCGTCCTTAACTATTGAGGACCCCTTTGCTGCATGTTTAATGAATTTAGATGAGGTAAATGGGGAGGAATTGGCAGAGTGGGTGTTAGCACTTGAAGGTAAAGGGGTATGGCCGAGGGCTCTCGAGTTTGAACCATTGCACGGGTTTTGGAATGCAAAGGTTGAAACTTTGGAAATATCTTCCCTATTTAGGAGACTATTGAGTTGCTAAATCGATTTTAAGCTTGTGCTTAAATAGTAATTATATATTTTGATATGTTTTGGGCTGTAAGCCACGTTTGGGGCCTAGTGCTGATCCATTTTCCCCTTGGCGGTTGTGTTTACTATATTTTCCTCACTGATATGTTATAATTTTTCACTCAGTCCTTCCCCGATAAATTGTTGTGACACTCAGATTATTTGATACTATTTATTGAAAAATGGAACACTGTTTTGGGTCGAGAACCCGGTATGTTTATGGCCTAAGGGCAAATTGAGAGTGTCTGACTGAGTGAGGCTTTTAGGCCTATGTTGTGAGGAGGCTTTCAGGCCTTATATGAGGGAGGCTTTCAGGCCTATATTGTGAGGAGGCTTTCAGGCCTTATATGAGGGAGGCTTTCAGACCTATATTGTGAGGAGGCTTTCAGGCCTTATGTTGTTATAGCGCTTGGGATGTAAGAGCCCCTTCGGAGTCTATACACACCCCCAGTGAGCGCAGGTACCTATTGGGTGATGATTATTTCCCGCGGGGTTGTTACTGAGTGATTGTGAGGATGCCTGATGGGCTGATACAGAGTGATGGTGAGGATGCATGATGGGCAACGGTTACAATAAATGATTTTGGCCCGAGGGGCAGTTTTATGAAGATTTTTACTGAATTTTTGAACTATAAATCACTTTGTTTTCAAACTAATTTTTACGGAGGATTTCACTGAGATATATTGATATTATACTTGTTTTCAAAGGATTTTGGAAATGGTTTTGAACTTATGTATTTGCTGAATACTACTTGATGACTTGGTGTTTTACTGGTTTTTGTGAATTGGTGTCTTGTAGTGTGTGTTTTATAGTTCTCAGACTGTGATTTACTTTCATTACTACTGAGTTGGCGTACTCATAAAGACTCCCTGTGCCTCTGTGCAGAGATTCAGGTGACGGTCTGGAGCAGTAGCTGTCTCAGTTCGTTAGTAGTTGCTACAGGATTTCGAGGTAGCTGTCCAGCGTCCACATCTTCTCCACTTCCCTTCCTTATTTAGTTTTAGCACTTGATTCAGAGACATATATTATAGTTTTAGCAGCGTTAGATTTATTTATTCTTAGATGCTCATGACTATTGACTCTAGTCTTTGGAGGTTTGTAAGAGTTATTAGACTACTATTGAGACGCTAAGACTTAATTACATTATTCTATGTTATGTTTTGCTGCTTACCATTTAATTGTGAACTCTTATAATTGAACAAATGCATAGTAAGGTGATGGTTGGCTAGCCTAGCTCCACGATAGGCGCCATCACGGCCTGTTAGGATTTGGGGTCATGACAAGTTTGTATCAGAGCTCTAGGTACATAGGACTCAACGGTCATGAGCAGATTTAGTAGAGTCTTGCGGATCGGTACAAAGACGTCTGTACTTATCTTCGAGAGGCTGCATAACCCTTAGGAAACATTCCACATTCTTGAATTCTTGTCGTGCGAATCCATTTTATTCATCCAAAAAGCGTAACTCTTTGAATTCCCTTCATGTATTCGGATGCGCACGCGAGCGCTTGGTATCAGTTGTGCGTCGTCGGCTTGTGACTTCCATGGGTGAGATGTGATTTTTAACATGTTAATAATGGGCTAGTCGGAAGGACTTGAGTCCGGATTTAGTCTGTAGCTTGAGTGGTTAGATTTCAATTGGGTGAGAACATGTGTTGGGGGACCTATATGTCCGTTTGTGTTCTTATTGATGGAACTTTATGACTAGATGACTACGTGATGAGTTTGATTGATAGTTAGATGTGTTCAGGTTGTTTGATTGTGACAAGAATGGATTAGCGAGAAATGTGGCAAGAACCATTAAGTATTTTACATCTATATTGAATTAGAATATGGCTTCGAGTTGTGAGTGTATTGAAGGACCTCTCGTGTGGTTTAGTTGTGGAGTGAAGTAGATTTTTCTGTTGTGTTATGAGTTCCTGGTGATGTCTTTTGGGTTGACCAATGCCCCAACAGCATTCATGTATTTGATTGATGGTGTATTCAGCTGTGTTATGACTTCTTTGTTATTTTATTTATTGATGGCATCCTGTCGTACTCTCGTAGCCAGGGATAGCATACTCGGCATTTGATGATGGTATTACAAGGATATAGGGAGGAGAAGCTTTGTGTGAATTTCTCCAAGTGTGAATTGTTCGATCAGTTCAATAGCATTCTAGGAACACGTGGTGTCCAGCGAATGTATCTATGTGGTCAGACGAGTGTGAGTGGAGCTTCCATAAGCTAAAGAATTCCTGGACCACAGCTCCAGTGTTAGCATTGCCATCAGCTTCAGGTTCTTATACCATTAAATGGGATGTCTTGGGGGCAGGCAGTGGTTGTGTTCTGATATAATAAGGTATAGTAATTGCGTGATGGCTATGATTTTTGGAAGTGTATAGGGAGATAATATTTTGAGATTAAGCAGGTAGGGGTATCTCCTGCGGGTTGTCTTGAGGTGTGTGACCCTTATGTTTATCTGTAGCAAGTTTTTTTCTACCAGTAGATGATGTATGTTGTAATTTGAGTTTAGCTTGCTTGTGGGAGTTGGCATGATCATTACAATGGTGAATGTGATATTTTCATACGGGTTGAGGGTTAGATGGTCTGGGTCATAGGAGCGTATGAAGGATTTAGTTTAATCCCGCCACAATATGGTGGCAGTGATAATGTGTGGGCATCGTGAGTTATTGTTGTCTTGATCCTTGGATTTGAGTCAAGTGGAGGAGTTCGTTATTGATAAGTTGATCACACGATTATGTGTTGCATTGGTTTCGGTTCGAGGTATGTTGGTGAATCAGTTATTGCCCTGCAGAGGTGGAGTTTGGGAATGGCTCGAGTAATGGGAAATTCTTCGATACAGGTTGTAATGTACCTTACGGCTAATGGAATTTATTGAATGATTGAGTTGTACTTGAAAGGGTAGTGTGTGCAGTGTATGAGTTTGATTGTTGCTTCAAAGGTGTTGATTACTGTCCTATTATGTGGATTGCAAGTGGGGCCAGGTCATTCTGTTTACTTGGTTAGTGTAATTGAAAGTGCATAGAGTAAATGACATTCGAGATTGGTTCAGATGGATTCAAGGTTACATGTAGCTATCGAGGATCTTCAATGTGAGAGAAGGTCTATAACTAAGATTTACGGGGAAGGTGTCAAGGCTTGTGATGTATTTGCATTATCATGGATTCTATTCATCAGTATCAGGAAAGTGAAGGTAATGACTTGAAATTCACAGGAAGTCCCTTCAGGGTAAGTATTTCTAATGTGGTGCATTTGGGGATAATTGAGGGAGTATTCAGCGGCTTACGATCCTTAGACAGTATATTTTTATGCTCGGATTTCGTGCGGTCAGTCGGGATTGAGAATTGCGGTATTATGGCAAGAAGAGGTATCAATTCAAAAGTAAGTCAGAAGGAACTTGGGTAAATAGGACAGCTTGGTAGTAGGTCGGATCGGCATGATAAGGAGTATGGTTAGTTCTTTGGGTGTTTATAAGGTAATGAGTTGTTACAGGTGTTTATTAGCAATTCTCTTGGAATTTGGTGGCATGTGTAGCTTGGTTGAGTTAGAAGGATTCAGTCCTGGCAGTTTGGTGTTGTACAAGTGTGATTCGGGAGTTGTTGATGGTTTCTACCACGGTTAGAGATGTATATTTCTACTGGCGTGAGGACCATGTGATGTATAGTGATTTTACTTCTAGATGGGATCAAATGGAAAGTTCTTGGCTAGTTGGGTACGTAGTTGTTTGTGGCTAGGAACGGAGCATGAATTTCTCATATTTATCAGGATGGCATGGCGTATGCGGTATTTTGTGTATAGCGGAGATTGGTATATGTGAGGTCACAGTTCAGTTCTGGAAGGAAGATCAGCACTGGCGGTCTCAGATGACTAGGTAGATGATATACTAATTGGGTGGCTTGATGAGGGCACACGTTCAGAAGGGGCAATGTGTTTGAGTTAAGGGTGCTTCAGTGGTGTTGCATTGCTCTCTTTTTGGATCAAATGCGGATATTCAAGGTTTCTTGGTGACACAGAGGAATTATGGGGGTACCCATCGTGGAATGATTGGGTATTTGAGACATGTTATATATTCGAGTGGTGGAGTTGGGATCAGATATGGTAACTTTGTGCGCTTCATGGACTTTGAGACTAAGAGTTCTAATAAATAGATTATTTTGTGGTTGTAAACTATGAGGATGCGAGCAAAGCTAGTCAGATGTTAGTATATGCCATGACTCGGCCATTATGAACTTTAGGAGAGAAATAGTACTTAGAGTTATTGGTAGGCCAGTATGGGTGTGTGTTATGCACTGAGTCGGAATTTTTGACTCCGAAATGCTATTGTTGAGGGATGTGCCATTCAATTGTCATTAAGGTTATTCGTGTCTTGGAGTGATGTATGAGTTACCTTTTGGTGTTTCGAGGAGTTGCGATCGTTGGTTATATGTGCATAGGGTGCGGTTCCATCGAGGCTGTATAGGGAGATTTGAGTAAGGTAAGTAATTGGGTGTTGCAGGATTGAGACGTGTTGGTTATGTTCTTTTTGGTTCGGGTGGCATGGTCGTCCGATTTCCCCGTGGTTATGGCAATGAACTTTGAGTACTTGATGTCGATTTCGCATGGTTATTGATTTTGAGCAAGGTGGCTTAGGGTATTTCACGTGGTCCAGTGGTTGGATGGGATCACGGCTTGTAACGGAGTTAAGTGGATGTATGATCCTTGGTGTCGAATTCGCGTGTTATGGTCTCACGATGTATACTAGGCTTTTAGCATGATGCAGTGTGGTAAGTGTTAGTGGCAGGATAGTCCTCTCATGTGAGTCTTCTTTATTTTATAAATTGAGGTTTTGGGATGTTGTTATTGAGTGCACGAGTTGCACAAGTTATGGATCTGGATGGTATAGTGGTATTGATGCTGATCTGACGAATGGTTACTAGTTTTTGCGTGTTCCCTTCATCATTGGTAGTATATGAAAGGGTTAGAACGAGGCATTGCTTGATAAGAGGTTATTTGTCGGTATTGGGTTGTTAAAAGCAACTACTGTGATTAGTAGTTATCGCCACTAGTGCTTGAGTCATGCAGTGGATCATGGTATTTCATCTTAGGTTACGGATATGACTTGTTACAGTGTGCTCAAACTTATTCAGTTTATAGTGTTGGGATTGTGATCTTGTAAATTGATTCGGAAGTGAAAATGTAGTTCTAAGGTTTAGGGGTCAAGATTGGACTTCAAAATTTCAACTGTGTTGTGCTATTAGACCTACATGGGTCACGGTGATGTGAAATCATCTCCGAATATGTGCATGGTAGGTTACACAGCAATTTTGGTGGTTTTTGGAACAACTCTGGGCACGTTCGAGGACGAACGTATGTTTAAGTGGGGGACAATGTAACGACCCGGTCGGTCGTTCCGTAGAATTTACATTATTATTGTTGTTATTGCCTTGTCATGAGTTGGTTATGCTGTTTATGATGTGTTAGAGTCGGTTGGCTCGGGTTCAGAATGGCTGTAGTGAGAATTGAGAATTTAGTCTTTAAAAATAGCCTTATAGTTGGAAAAGTCAACTGAGAGTTGACTTATTGGTAAACGACCTCGGAATGTGGATTTTATGGCTCGGATAGCTTTGTTAGGTGATTTGGGACTTAGGAGTGTGTTCAGAATGATTTTGTGATGTCCGATGTAGAATTAGGCTTGAATTAGCGAAAGTTGGAGATTTAGAAGTTCTTAGGCTTGAATTCGACGTAGATCTGGTGTTTTGGTGTTGTTTTGGGTGTTCTGAAGGTTCGACTAAGTTCAAATTATGTAATGGGACTTTTTAGTATGTTCGTATGGGGTCCCGAGTGTAAACAAGTACTTTTTGACCACACCCAAATTCTATACTATTTTAGTGTAAATATTTCATTTAGGTCTAACGTTGATGTTTTAGACTTTTATCTTACTCTTAGTAGATTTTATTTTTTTTAAAAAATAAAAAAAAAATCATAATACTCACATTCTTAGAGTACAAATTTTATTTCTATTTATATATTAAAAAATCACCAATATATATATATATATATATATATATATATAATTCCTTTTAATTATAATGTTAATAAGTAAGCTATTGAATCTTTCTTAGTATCATTCAAAGTAT
>ML427230.1:9312-53061 GCA_005239525.1 Nicotiana knightiana | reverse complement strand
TAGATTTTAGGTTGAAAACTTGTGAAATGTAGTGGAAGATTGAAAGAAACTAGTTTAGAATCAATTACCAATGATTTGGGGAAGAAAATTTATTTGAAAAATTGCCTCTAAGGTTTTAGGTTTTGAAAATTTGAAGAATGGGAGAAAAATCCCGTTTAAGTCATATTTATCCAGCTGCAGATGTCGCAAATGCGACCTGGGCTTCACCAATGCAAAGCCCGCAAATGCCCAGGAACAATTGCGAATGTGAAGCCCTTCACACCTCTCCTATCTTCGAAAATGCGAAGACTAGTTCGCAAATGCGAACTCTGATATGACCGCAAATGCGACACAATCGTCGCAAATGTGAAGAATGCTTTTCCCAGACCCACTTCGCAAATGTGAAGAATATTCCGCAAATGCGAAGCCTGTGTGGCTCAGCTTCTCTTCTAATTT
Organism: Nicotiana knightiana; assembly: GCA_005239525.1. NCBI lineage: Eukaryota > Viridiplantae > Streptophyta > Magnoliopsida > Solanales > Solanaceae > Nicotiana > Nicotiana knightiana. The sequence goes on along the minus strand of ML427230.1, from coordinate 52,626 downwards.
GCGATGAGAAGCTCGCAAATGCGAACCCCTCAGAGGTCGCAAATGTGATGCCTGATCTCGCAAATGCGAGATCAGAGGCCTGCCACAAGATCAGATGTACCAGCAATTTCTCCAAGTCAAATCACTCTCTAACCTATCTGAAACTCACCCGAACCCTCGAGGATCTAAACCAAAAGTTCACCCTAGTCTAAAAACATCATACGAACTTATTGTGCGGTCAAAAAACCAGAATAACAGCTAAAACTACGAATTGAACACCAAATCAAATGAAATTTTGAAGAAAACTTTGAAACTTCTATTTTCACAACCAGATGTCTGAATCACGTCAAACCAACTCTGTTTTCATCAAACTTCACAAACAAGTCATAAATATGGTGTTGGACCTCTACCGGGTTCTGAATTCGGCTCCGCTCATACGCCCAAGTCCCAAATCACGGTACGGACCCAATGGGACCGTTAAAACACGAATCCGGGTCCTTTTACTAAAAGTGTATACTGAAGTCAACTCAAATGAAGTTTTAGGCAAAAATCCTTAATTTTTCACAGTTTTTAACATAAAAGCTTTCTGGAAAGATGCTCGGACTGTGCACACAAATCGAGGAAGGTTAAAACATGATTTTTTAGGCTTTGGATCACAAAATTAGGTTTCAAAATACGAGATGACATATCGGGTCATCACATTCTCCATCTCTAAAACAAGATTTCGTCCTCGAACGGACGATAGGAAAGTACCTAAATTTTTTAATAGGTGGGGATATTGATTCCGCATGTCCGACTCGGACTCCCAAGTAGCTGCCTCGACGGGCTGACCTCTCCAATGCACTTGGACTGAATGATAGCTCTTCGACCTTAACTAATGAACCTGCCGAGCTAGAATGGCCACCGGATCCTCCTCATTAGTCAAATCCTTGTCCAACTGGATATAGCTGAAATCCAACACATGGGACGGATCACCGTGATACTTCCAGAGCATGGACACATGGAACACTAGATGAAATGGTGATAACCCCGGAGGCTACGCAAGCCTGTAAGCCACCTCTCCCACTCTCTCGAGAATCTCAAAAAGTCCGATATACCTAGGGCTCAGCTTTCCCTTCTTTCCAAACCTCATGACACCCTTCATGGGTGATACCCGGAGCAACACTCTCTCCCCGGCCATGAATGCAACATCACAAACTCTACGATCGACATAACTCATCTGCCTGGACTGAGCTTTGCTAAGTCGATCCTGAATAATCTTACCTTATCCAAAGCATCCTGTACTAGATATGTGCCCAACAACCGAGCCTCTCCCATATCGAACCCCTTAACTGGCGATCGACACCGCCTACAGTATAATGCCTCATAAGGAGCCATCTGAATGCTTGACTGGTAGCTATTTTTGTAGGCGAACTCTGCAAGGAGAAAGAACGAATCCCACGATCCTCCGAAGTCTATGACACATGCACGGAGCATATCCTACAATATCTGAATAGTGCACTCGGACTGTCCGTCCGTCTGAGGATGAAACGCTGTGCTCGACTCAACCCGTGTTCCCAACTCATGTTGTACCGTCCTCCAGAAGTAAGAGGTAAACTACGTACCTCGATCAAAAATAATAGACAAAGGCACACAGTGAAGACGGACGACCTCGGGGATATAAATCTCTGCCAACCGCTCCAAAGAATAGGTAAATGCCACAGGAATGAAATGTGGAATGTGCTGACTTAGTCAGCCTATCCACAATGACCCAAACGGGATCGAACTTCCTCTGAGTTCGTGGGATTCCAACAACGAAATCCATAGTAATACGCTCCTACTTCCACTCAGGAATCTCTATCTTCTGAAGTAAACCATTGGGTCTCTAATGCTCATACTTCACTTGTTGACAATTTAGGCATCGAGCTATATAAACAACTATATCCTTGTTCATCCTCCTCCACCAATAATGCTGCCGCAAGTCCTGATACATCTTTGCGGTGCCCGGATGGATAGAATATTGGGAGCTATAGGCCTCTTCAAGAATCAACACATGAAGTCCATCCACATTAGGCACACAAACACGACCCTGCATCCTCAAGACTCTGTCATCTCCAACAGTAACCTTCTTGGCACCATTGTGCTGCACTGTGTCCCTAAGGACCAACAAATGAGGGTCGTCATACTGTCGATCTCCGATACACTAAAACATAGAAGACCAGGTGACTGTGCAAGCTAGGACACGGCTGAGCTCTGAAATATCCAACCTCACAAATTGGTTGGCCAAAGTCTGAACATCTTATGCTAGCGGCCTCTCACCGACTGGAATGAATGCAAGGCTTCCCATGTTTGCTGCCTTCCTACTCATTGCGTCAGCCACCACATTGGCCTTTCCGGGATGATACAAGATGGTGATATCATAGTCTTTCAATAGCTCCAACCACCTCCTTTGCCTCAAATTTATATCCTTTTTCTTGAACAAATACTGAAGGCTATGATTATCAGTGAATACCTCGCATGACATGCCATAAAAATAGTGCCTCCAAATCTTCATCGCGTGAATAATGGCTGCCAACTCTAAATCATGGATAGGGTAGTTCTTCTCATAAACCTTCAACTGCCGCAAAGCATATGCAATCACCCTACCCTCCTGTATCAATATTACATCGAGCCCAACACGGGAAGCATCACAATATATCGTGTAAGATCCTAAACCTATAGGCAACACCAATATTGGTGATGTAGTCAAAGCTATCTTGAGCTTTTGAAAGCTCACCTCACACTCGTCTAACCATCTAAATGGGGCACCCTTCTGGGTCAACCTGGTCAACGAGGCTGCTATAGATGAAAACCCCTCCACAAATCGACAGTAATAGCCCGCCAAACCTAAGAAGCTTCTGATCAACGTGGTTGAAATGGGTCTAGGCTAGTTTTTGAACTGCCTCAATCTTCTTAAGATCTACCTGAATGCTCTCTGCCGAAACAACGTGCCCCAAGAAAGAGACGTAATCCAACCAAAACTCGCACTTTGAAAACTTAGCATATAACTGGCTGTCTCTTAGAGGCTGAAGCACAACACTAATATGTTGCTCATGCTCCTCTCTACTGTGGGATTATATCAAGATATCGTCAATAAACACAATCATAAAGGAGTCCAAATAAGAATTGAACACTCGGTTCATCAAATCCATGACTACTGCTAGGGCATTTTGCAACCCAAAGGACATCACTAGAAACTCATAATGCTCGTACCGAGTCCGAAAAGCTGTCTTAGGGACATCGGATGCCCTAATCCTCAACTGATGATAGCCAGACCTCAAATCAATCTTCGAAAATACCTTGGCACCCTGAAGCTGATCAAATAAGTCATCAATCCTCGGCAACAGATACTTGTTCTTGATGGTGACTTTGTTTAACTGCCGATAATCGATGCACATCCTCATCGATCCATCCTTCTTCTTCACAAACAACACATGTGCACCCCAGGGTGAGACACTCAGTCTAATAAATCTCTTGTCAAGCAAATGGTGCAATTGTTCCTTCAATTCTTTCAACTCTGGCGGGGCCATATGGTATGGCGGGATGGAAATGGGCTTGGTGCCCGGAGCCAAATCAATAGCCCTGTCGGGTGGCATCCCCAGCAGTTCTGCAGGAAATACCTCTGGAAACTCACGAACAACTGGCACGTAATCCATGGAATGAACCTCTGCGCTAGAATCACAAACATAAGCCAAATAGGTTAAACACCCTTTCTCGACCATACGTCGAGCTTTCATATAAGAGATAACTCTGCTGGTATAATGGCCAGGAGTCCGTATCCACTCTAATTGAGGCAATCCCGGCAAGGCTAAGGTCACCATCTTGGCGTGATAGTCCAATATAGCATGATAAGGTGACAGCCAATCCATACCCAATATAACATCAAAATCAACCATATCGATAAGTAAAAGATCTACACTAGTCTCAAGACTCCCAATAGTGACCACACACAAATGATAAACATGATCTACAACAATAGCATCCCCCACAGGAGTGGACACATATACAGGGGCACTCAAGGAATCACGAGGCACAACCAAATATGAAGCAAAATAAGATAACATAGGAGTAAGTAGATCCCAGATCAAATAGAACTGAAGTGTCTTTACTGCAAACTGAAACAGTATATGTAATAACGATGTTAGATGACTCAGCCTCAGGCCTGGCTGGAAAAGCATAGCATCGGGCCCCACCACTGTGAACTACATCTTTAGGATGGCCCCTGGCTGGCTGGCCTCCACTTCTAGCGGCCTAACCTCCACCTCTAACGGCCGGACCACCACATTTGGCTGCCTGAACCCTACCTCTAGCTTGCTGAGCGGGCAGTGAAGCACCCGGTGCTGGGACCATGGCACGAGAACCCTGATGCTGAGAACTGCTCGATGCATGAGGGAAAAATCTAGCAATGTACCTCGGATCAACACAAGTATAACAGGATCTCGGCTGCTGTGACTACTGAACTTGTCGACCTGAGTAACCACTCTGAAAACTCTGGAGCGGAGGTACACTGATAGGAGCTGGTGGAGCACCGTGGGATGCCTGGAGTGCTGAATGAAATGGCCTACGAGGATGGCCCCTACCAAAGTACCCCTGCCTCCAGATGAGGCACCGCTAAACCCATTAGAATGATGAGGTCTCTTGCAGACCCCTGACCTCCCTGAGCAAGAACCACCTCGACTCGTTTGGCGACATTGACCGCCTCCTAAAAGAAATCTCACTCCCAGTCTCTTTAGCCATTTGCAATCTGATAGGTTGAGCAAGTCCCTCAATAAACCTCCTCACCCTCTCTCTCTCTCTCTCGGTAGGAAGTAGAAGGAGAGCATGATGGGCCAAATCAAAAAAATGGGTCCCATACTGATTAACAGTCATACTGCCCTGCTGAAGATGCTCGAACAGACAACGATGCTCCTCCCTCAATGTAATAGGGAGAAACTTCTCCAGGATGAGCTGAGAAAACTGGTCCCAAGTAAGAGCAGGCGACCCCGCTGGTCTGGTCAACAAGTAATCTCTCCACTATTTCTTAGCAGAACCAGTCATCTGAAATGCAGTAAAATTGACCACATTGGTCCCCACTATACCATGTTCCGTAGAATCTCAAGACAGCTATCAAGATACTCCTGGGGGTCCTATAAAGATGTACCACTGAAGTGAACTAGAAAGATCGTGGTGAACTTTTCCAATCTCCACAAAACCTCAGAAGACATAGCTGGCCCCTCACCGGCCTGTGCCGCAACAACCGACTGAACTAATCTGACTGGCTGAGCTGCTGGAGTCTGATACTAAGGAGCCATCTGATCTGGAGTGTGAGTAGCAGGAGTTTGTGCTCCTCCGCCAGCCAGAGAGACGGATGGTGCCATGGGAAATGCGCCAGTCTGGGCCACACTCTCCATAAGGCCTGCCAAATAGACCAAAGCGTCCTGAAGCACTGCGGTGGCAATGAATCCCTCCGAAACCTGAGCTGGCCTGGCAGGAATAGTCTCGGCTGGAGCCTCCTCCTCAAACTCTACCTGAGGCTCCACTACTAGGGCTGCTGCTGGGGCTCTAGGCTGAGCCCTGCCCCTACCTCGGCCTTTGGCACGACCTGGGCATCGACCTCTGCCCCTCGCAGGAGCTGCCACTGGAAGCTCTGGCTGCTGCTCAGCTGAAGAAGTGGTACCTGTCCTCGCCATCTACGAGAGAATAAGAGTAGAAGAGTTCAATCAGTACTTAGAAAACAAAATTGCATGCCAAAAAAGAATAGAAGTGAAATTTGTTTCTAAACTTCATAACCTCTGGAAGATAAGTACAGACGTCTCCGTACCGATCCCCCAAACTCTACTAAGCTTTCTCGTGAATCGTGCAGCCTAGGCAACCTAGTCTCTGACACCAACTTGCCACGACCCGAAATTCCCACCGTCGGGACCGCGATGGCGCCTAATATTTTACTTTCTAGGAAAGCCAACGTTAGAGAAACATTAAAATAATTCTTATACATTTCAATAATTAACATCAAGTAAGCTATAACGAGTGCGGAATATTATAACAACGTTATCATTTACCACTACCCAGATCTGGTGTCACAATTCACGAACATTCAAGAATTTGCTACAAGTAAAAGTCTGAAAGAAATACAATTGTTTGAGAAAGCAACAGTAAAACAGAAAAGATAGATAGGGACTTCAAGGTCTGTGAACGCCGACAGATCTGCCTTGAGTCTCTGTTGGTCCAATTCGAGCTGCTATGCTTCTCGATCAACTAGGACCAATACCAAGATCTGCATAGGAAGTGCAGAGTGCACTATCAGTACAACCGACCCCATGTACTGATAAGTTTCGAGTCTAAGCTCGGCGAAGTAGTGACGAGGCTATGACAAGACACCTACAAATAAACATGTGCAGTATAACAGTGTATGTACAAATAAAAGTAATGAAAGAAACCAGTCAAGTAATATCGAGAGAGGGACATGCTGAGGGGGTCACAAGATAAAGAACCACAACAGTAATAATATCCTGATCAACCGGTATATCTTGAACAAATAGGAACAACTATACGCAGTAAAGGAAAATGCACGACATCAACCTTCGTTCTTTTACTCTGAACCTTACCATATGAATAAATAGAAACGACACGACATCACCCTTCGTGCATTAACTCTCTCAAAACACGGCACGACATCACCCATCGTGCATTAACACTCACAATATGGCACGGCATCACCCTTCGTGCATTAACTCTCTCAAAACACGGCACGACATCACCCATCGTGCATTAACACTCACAATATGGCACGGCATCACCCTTCGTGCATTAACTCTCTCAAAACACGGCACGACATCACCCATCGTGCATTAACACTCACAATATGGCACGGCATCACCCTTCGTGCATTAACTCTCTCAAAACACGGCACGACATCACCCATCGTGCATTAACACTCACAATATGGCACGGCATCACCCTTCGTGCATTAACACTCTCCCTCACCAAAAAGATGAACAATGACAACAAGGAGATAGAAATTACAAGGACAAGTCTTACTTCAACATTTGGTTCCACAATACCAACCTCAACTTTGAATCAACACTCAATCAATACCAAAGTCCGTAAACATGATAAGAATGATCAACATAACGGTTAACTAGTCTAAACATGGATAATATGATCAAGGAAAGAAACCATTACATGAATAAGATCCACCCGCATGCTATAACCCGACAACAACGCATAGGTACTCGTCACCTCACCTATACGTTGTTCCCAACAGTTAAACACGTAACAATTAGGCAAACAATTCATATTCCCTCAAAACAAGGTTGGGCACGACAGTTACCTCGCTCTAACGGCCAAACTCAAAGCTCAACCACTGGTTTTCCCTTCAAACAATCCTCCGAACCAATAGAATCTAGAAAATTACCAACCAAACAACTAAATTTAAGCCTTAGGAATTACTCACGATTGTAAAGATTCAATTTAGGCAATTATTGAAAAAGTTAACAAAGGTCAACACCCGGGCTGCTTGGTCCAAACCCGAAATTCGTACCGAAACCCGATTACCCATTCACCCCCGAGCCCGGTTATATAATTTGTTTTTGAATCCGACCTCAATTTGAGGTCTAAATCAAAAATTTATCAAATCCCTAATTTTTACCCAAAATCCCCCAATTCCACCATGAATACTTTAGATTTTAGGTTGAAAACTTGTGAAATATAGTGGAATATTGAAAGAAACTAGTTTAGAATCACATACTAATGATTAAGGTTTTAGGTTTTGAAAATTTGAAGAATGGGATAAAAATCCCATCTAAGTCATATTTACCCAGCTGTAGATGTCGCAAATACGACCTGGGCTTCGCAAATGCGAAGCCCACAAATTCGAAGGAACAATCGCAAATGCGAAGTCCTTTACACCTCTGCTATCTTCGCAAATGTGAAGACTGGTTCGCAAATGCGAACTCTAATATGACCACAAATGCGACACAATCGTCGCAAATGCGAAGAATGCCTTCCCCATACCCACTTCCCAAATGAGAAGAATACTCTACAAATGCGAAACATGTGTGGCCTCGCAAATGCGAGAATAGAGGCCTGCAAAAAGATCAGATACACCGGCAATTTCTCTAAGTCAAATTCCACTCCTAGCCTATCCGAAACTCACCCGAGCACTCGGGGCTCTAAACAAAAAGTGCACACTAGTCTATTAACATCATACAAACTTGCTCGCGCAATCAAAACACCAAAATAACAGCTAAAATTACGAATTGAATACCAAATCAAATGAAATTTTGAAGAAAACTTTGAAACTTCTATTTTCACAACCATACGTCTGAATCACGTCAAACCAACTCCCTTTTCATCAAATTTCATAGACAAGTCATAAATATGGTATTGGACCTATAACGGGTTTCGAAACCAAAATACAAACCCGTTATCCAAAAAGTCAACTTTGGTCAAACATTTCAAATTCAATAAGCCTTTAACTTTCAAATTTCGACAAAGTCCGATAGCTTGGGTTAAAGACTTTCGAATTAGATTCTGGGCATACGCCCAAGTCCCAAATCATGGTACAGACCCACCCGAACCGTCAAAATACGAATTCGGGTCCCTTTATTAAAAATTTGACCGAAGTCAACTCAAATGAAGTTTTAGCCAAAAATCCTTAATTTTTTATAATTTTTAACATAAAAGCTTTTCGGAAAGACACACAGACTGTGCATACAAATCGAAGAAGATGACATATCGGGTCATCACATAAATTTTAGAACAACTACTTCAAATCGTAGAAGACTTTAAAATATTTAGCATGTACAATCCAATGTCAAGCTCAAGAAAAATTGCAATGCAACTTCAATCAATCCATTAGAAAATTAATTTTCTTTTAAGTGATTATATTTTGTTCAAAAATTTCAATCAATCCATCATAAAATTCATTGGATTATGGGGTTTACATATAACAATGGATATTTACTTCAAGGAAAGATCAGATACCCTTAAAATTTACATTATGAGAGGATTCATTGAACTGTCACACTAACTTCGTCAGCATTATCGCACGTCTTTAGTTAAATGATCATACATGGTTGTGTAGAAATATTCAAATGACGAATGTTACATAAGATTATGGATTAACTAGCACACAATCATACCAAAAAAAATGGAGAACAAAAATTAACACAAGGATTTAATGAGGTTCGACCAAGTCTAATCCTCGGAGTAGAAGCAGAGAGAGTTATACACTATGAATGAGAAAAAAAGCACAATACAATCTATAGAATCCCCAACTACAATCCATATATATATATATCCCAAATAGTCCCAAACCTATAAGAGAAAGGCTTCCCAGATTGACAAGGACTATAGGTTTTCCTTTCCCAAATCTATTAGGACAATGGATTTTCCTAAACCTATAGGGATTATGGGTTTCCTAAAAATACAAGGAAATAATTCAAACCACAAAATAAAAAATCTTCCCTTGGCTTGAATTCTCTTCATTAACAGGAACAACGTTTCTCTACTTTGCCCTTAGCCCTCCCGAGAGCTCTACCCATTGCCGCACAGATCAACCAAGTCTAGGCAACACCTAAACTTGTTAAGAGACTCAATCTCTTCAGCCATAGAAATAATCCGTCGATTTGATTTTGTACCCGGAATAGCTTCTGGATAGCTATAACACCCAAATGCTTCAAAAGTCTCTACAACTGCCAAAGAAAATCCCACAGGATTCGTATATCCAAGAAGATTCCCATCAACTATGTTTGTAAACCTTTGTGGTCGGTTGATCACTCTCTTCTCTCTGCCTGTTGTAATGCTATATGGTAGTTTTGCGCATGTTCATCAAAAATATCATCTTGATCAATATTTTGCACCTCCTCCACTTCCTCTACCTTAGAACTACTAGGATGAGCTAGTGGAGATTCAATTTATAGCTTTATGCAGTCACTGACACCATGATCTGTTTTTGCTATTTCCTTCTCCCTCTGACTGTCCAGTGAGGCATATTCATTGAATGTTACATCCTTGCTAATAATTAGAGATCTGTTCACCACAACCTATAACCTTTCACTCCAGTTGCATACCCTAAAAATATGTACTTCTTTGCCCTCGACTCAAGTTTTCCATCCCTCACATGAGCATAAGCAGGACAACCAAATATCCTTAAATTTGAATAATCAGCAGGAGAACTGGACCATACCTCAAAATGAGTTTTGAACTCAATAGCTATGGATGGAGATCTGTTGACAAAATAACATGTTGTATTTATTGCTTCAGCCCAAAAATCCTTGCTAACAAATAAGTGTGAAAGCATGTTTCGTGCCATAACATAAAGCGTTCAGTTCATCCATTTTGAAACACCATTTTGTTGTGGTGTTACGACACAAGTGCGGTGTCTCACTATGCCCTTTCTGCTGCAGAAATTATCAAACTTAGAATTGCAAAATTCCAACCCATTGTCAGTTCGAATACGCTTAACTTTTCTTTTCGTCTGCCTCTCAACCATCATCTTACATATAACAGATATCGGAAATACCTCATCTTTTGTTTTCAAAAAATACACTCACACCGTCCTTGAGTAATCATCAATCAAAGTCATAAAATACCTGGCACAACTCTTGGAGGGAACTCTGTTACCACAAGTCTGAATGTATATAATATAACTTGTCTCTAGTCTTGTGTTCTATCTTCTTGCTGAACTTTACCCTTGTCTGTTTACCAAACACACAATGCTCACAAAAATTCAAAACTTGATTTTTTTACCCATTTAGTAAATGCGGCTTACTCAACAAAGATAATCCCTTATCACTCATTGACTAAGTCGCAAGTTCCATAACTGAGGCTCATTTGGATCACTATTCTTAGAAGCTACAACAGCTTCCCCTTCTACTACATTGGCCTGAAGATGAGACAATTTAGAATTCAGTTTACCCTTCATGAGTACCATGGAGCCTTTACACACTTTAAGTATTCCATTCTCGGAGTGAAAAACATGCCAACACTCAATGTTTTTGATAATTCCATCGAACATTATCAATTTGATGTTATCAATCCCCTCTACTAGTAATAGATTATCATCTCCCATGTAGGCAGTCCCGCTCATTTACTTGTAAGTAGCAAACCAATTCTTGTGTGGACACATGTGGAAAGTAGCACAAGAATCAAGAACCCAAAAATTCTGCACATGACTAGAACTCACAACACAGACTTCCCCTACATAGTCACTATCATTAGAGTTATTGCCAATGTCAACAATGTTTGCCAAAATATCTATTTTCTGCTCTCCTCTTTTCTCCTTCATCTTAGAACAATCTCTCTTGCAGTGACCTTGCTCCCCGCACTCTTAACAGTTTTGCTTCCTTGCTCTAGACTTTTATCTGGCGGTTGACTTTTTTCTGTTAAAGTCCTTTTGTTGTGTTCTTCCTCTAATCACAAGACCTCCACTCTCAATTCTGCTGTCTGGAAAGCTCTTTTTCAACTCTTTAGATTTTAGCACATTACTTACATCTTCCAATGAAATGTTATCTTTTCCATATAGCAGTGTATCGGTAAAAGTATCATAAGACGGTGGTAAAGAACATAACACAATCAAAGCCTGATCCTCGCTCTCAATTTTTATATCCAAGTTCTTCAAGTCCATTATAATTGAATTAAACTCATCAATGTGAGTTTTAACAGGTGTACCTTCGTTCAAACGAAGATTATATAACCTAGTTTTTAAGTACAGGAGGTTTGTTAGCGATGTCTTAGAATACAGATCTTCCAGCTTCTTCCATGTTGTTGCTGCAGAAGTTTATTCAGCAATTTCCCAAAGAACGCTATTTGTAAAGCTCATGAAAATCGCACTAAACCTCTCCTTCAGATCTGCCTTCTTTCTCTTTGTCATCTCTTCCGGAACATCCTCATCAATTGCCTTCCATAACCTTTGTAACACAAGGAATGATTTCATCCTAATTTTCCATAGACTGAAACTAGAACCCCCGTCAAATTTCTCTACTTCGTAGTTAAATCCCCCCCCCCCCCCCCCCTTGAGTTTTCTTGTTCCCCAGCAGTAGTCATTCATTACTTAAGCCTTAGAACATCATTTTCATATGGCCATTTTGACATGATGTGCTTCAAATATAATCTAATACACACTGAGAGATTAAGGTATTACAAATACATATAAAAAACAATTTTAAGAAATCTAACATATAGGAGACAATATATACTAAAAGATATAATATAAAATCATTAATAGTATTCATCAGGAGTACATGCAGTACATACCATCATTGGAAAAAAAAACAGCGCATTCCAATAATATAAATTTAAAATCTTATATATTTTTTATATCTTGATATGATTCATTCACGAGCACTAAGTGTGTTATTTGTATTCTCGGGGAGCGTTTGTGATGAGGATGAAGCTTCATTTTCTAGCTTCTCCAAACGACTCTTCAGTTTAAAGACGGTGACATTCAACCAAGCTTCAAATTTGGCTACTTCGTCTTCATTTAATTTGTCAATAGACTCCCACCAACCTATTTCTCTAGTCGCATTAATTCGGTCAAACAAAAGCATTTGCTCGATCGCAGCTTTTTCTCTTGTATCATTAAGCATATTGATGCTTTGGTTGATGTTGTTTCGAGCATGATCAGCAATAACTTGTACATTGTCACTTAATTCGATACTACGATTCATCGGAATCTTTTGGCACCCTGCAGTCTTCTTATCCTTGATCAACTGTTTTCATGAATGTGCTCATAAGAAATGAAGTATCATGAGTATTTATATACATGAATTAAGAATTCCTTCATAATGGTGATTGAATTTCTAACCAACTTGCAATTGGAAGTAATATTTTCATCATGTTAACAATTATGGTAGAAAAATTAAACTATTGATACTTAAAAATATGATTTGCATATCAGTAACATCAATCAAATCTGAAATTTTAAGTTAAAAAGGTAAATGATTTAATATACTTAATGAAATTTACTAAGTGGTAATTAACAATTTTAAACATTATTTGATGGAACATCATTTTTATAGCAAATAAATCAAATTCTCCAATTTCATAAACAGAAGTAAATCTACAATTTAACTTGAAAAGTAGAAATTGTATTAATGTACTTATAGAAATTCATTGAGTGCTTGTAGACAATAGTCAATATAATTAGGAAAGATACAAATCTATACCAAAGTTTTTCAGATTTTAAACATAAAGAGATCCTTAACAAGGATTAAAATCGATATAATGAAATTACCTTGAATATAATTGAAAATGTAATCTGAAAAGTAAATTTTTTAATGAATAACAATATTGAAATTAGACTTTTGACTTGCAAAATAGATTTGAAATTTTAACTTATGTTAGAAAATATTTTACGATTAATTTTTTGAAATGCATTAACTTCAATAAATAAATTGAATCTTAAGTTGAAAAGGAAAATGTTAAATATAACAAAGATGGGCAGAAATTGCAATACACGAGAAAGTTCTTAAATTTATAAAATCAAATTGGTTAAAATATCTCCACCATACATCTCGTGAAATACTAAAACATTACTTTAGAAAAAAATGAGTACTAGCATTAATATTCAAATTTAGTTGAAGCATCACCTTACCAATAATACTTTAATGAGGTGAATTAATACTATAGTTCAAATAAAAGTATCTAATTAAATTGTAAATTCGTTTATTTCTACATTAATGTGAACTAATAAGCTAAAAATTCCCTTTATGTGATTGATTGTAAAGACATCCTTATCATAGGATCAATAGATACACCTAGTTTAACTAGAAAAAAATTGCAAATTCTATGAAAAAATGCTAATTCATTGGATATGGAAATCGTATAAAATCACAAAAGAGACTTGAATAACTCATTGTATTATAAAGAACACAAATCTATTGTTAAAGTTTTGATAGGATGTCGCAGAAGTTCTTAATCTTAGAAGAACCAAGTGAAACAAAAACTAATATTAAAAAGTAAAAAAAAAGAGACTTGTACATTATGTAGAAATGAATAAATAATGACAACACCATTCGCATGCACCTGATAAATTAATAAGACATTTTGATCTTTCAGGCTGCAAAAGATAACAAATTTTATGATAAATATGTCTTCTTATCATCGCTTTCTTATCTGCAAATATAAACGGCTTCCTGAGATCAAGTAGAAAAATTTAGAATAAGCAAAATTTAAAATTATCTTGAATAATGTGAAGGAAAAAGTATAACTTCAACTTTATTCTCTTGAATAATACGCAATTTGTTCACCCTTAAGGGAAGAAGTAATTTTTATAGTTACAAATACACAGCTAACCAATGACCAATTAGTGAAAAGCTGTATATATTTACTATTAAAAATAACTTAATGTATCTTACATCGGATTACAAAAGAATCAATATATTTATGCCATTCTTATTGATACTGATATTCTAGGTTGGCTCGTAAAGTAACTTACTATATATAGTTACAATATTAGTATTTGTTTACACTTAAGCGCAGTTGTGGATCTGTTACATTTATCAATTAATTCTTTTCTAATACACGAATGATAAGTTTTACTATTCAAATCGAAATGGATTAGATTTCAATTATTAATCCATTTCATATTAAGACTTGGTTTATACTAATTTTTTATCACTTAATGATTTTTAATTCTCACGGCCCAAACATCCCTCCGAAATATGTCGTGACGGCACCTAATCTATACGACTAGATAAGCCTGACAGATTGCAAAAATATCAATAATGGAAGCAAAACATAACAGCTAACTACAATAGATGCTGAATAACCATTAACAATCTGCTCGGCATGTACAATAACCAACATACTAAATGTACACAACTTTTCCAAAACCTGGAACATCATGAGTCACAAGCTACAGAAGGAAAGTAGTATCTCTATACACCAGAGTCTAATAAAAATAAATACAAGAAGTGTTTGACATGGGAAAGAATAGAGGGGGATTCCGAGGTCAGCAGACGCGCCAGATATACCTTGAAGTCTCCAAAGCTGTCTCGGCTCACTGATAATGCGGCTGATAATGAGCACATGGATCTGCACACAAAACATGCGCATAAGAGTAGCATGAGTACACCATAATGGTACCCAGTAAGTGCCAAGACTAACCTCGGTCGAGTAGTGACAATGCCAGGTCGGACCCACTAGTAAATAATAAATGAAGCAGAAAATATACAGTACGCTAATAGACTAGAACTAAGCAAAAGGAAAACACAACAATAATAATTCAACACCCAGAATAAATGACATCAGGGGATCTTCCAAGATACCGTCTCATAGTACCAAATAATATGCAGGGAGAACTCCCGAGGTACCGCCTTATAGTCTCAAAAGTAAATGTGCAGGGAGAAATCCCGAGGTACGGCCTCGTAGTATCAAAAGTAAATATGCATGGGGATCTCCCGGGATACCGTCCCGTAGTACCAAAGTAAATACACAGCTCAAGCAAATGAAAATAACAGCTAAAATACGAGAATTTACAATTTAGGCTAAGTACAAGTCAAGAAAAGAAGCAGGAATTCACTAAGCGTGCTGCAAGGAGTTCAGTGAAGAAATTAAGAGACGTAGACATGTTATCCTCGGCGCTCACACATCAGTATCAGTACCAAATCCTAAGGAAATTTCTCCCACATAAGGTTAGGCAAGCCAATTACCTCTGTCACGACCCCAAAACCAACCCGGTCGGGATGACGCCTATTGTGGAACTAGGCAAGCCTGCACTCTTAACCAATTCGATTTTTATTATGACAATATTTAAATATTACCCTTTTTCATCAGAGGAGAACCGAAATAAAAGATAGATTCAAACCCAAAATATTGTAAAAAGAGAAATCCCAAAATCTAGTGTCACTGAGTCATGAGCCAATATTACAATTGTTCTCAAACTTTAACAAGACAACTTTGTCTGGAAATAATCAACAAAAATACACAAGGAAGATAGGGAAAGAGATAGGTGGGTATGCGATCGCCAAACAGCTACCTCGTCCTCTCCAAAAATAATCCGCAGCCAAAATGATCAACTAGCACTACTATGGCCGAGGATACCTAGATCTGCACACAAGGTGCAGGGGGTAACGTGAGTACACCAACTCAGTAAGTAACAAGCCCAAACTGTGGGCTGAGAGGTAGTGACAGACTAAATCTCCACATTTACAACATAACCAATGTACAAAAATTTAGGCATGCTTTTAGTTAATTAGACAACTCAAGGTGATAAGACAAGTACGGTTCTAAACAGTTTAACATATATAACTCAATATATTTTACATGCCAATGCATCAGCAGTATGAAATGCACAATGCGCTCCCACTCTCAAATACTCGTCCGCTCAGTACTGTATATGGCTCGCATGGCCCAGGGACGATCCATCCCAGATTATATACACATCAGACAGAAGTCGCTCAGTACAGGGGAAGGCCGATCCAGCCCTATGGAGAAGATCCATCTCTAGATAATGATACATCTCACAACAACTCGTTACTGTATATGGATTGACGGCCCAGGGAAGATCCATCCCAGAATATGTATACATATCACTGACATCAATCGCTCAATATAGGGGGAAAACATGCCAATCTAGCCTCATGGAGAAAACCCATCTCCGAAGATAAACACTTCGGACAAGATCCATGTCCAGGGAAGATCCATCCCTCAATATCACTTCGGACAAGATCCATGTCTGTCACGACACAAAATTTCCTCCGTTGGGTATCGTGATGGCACTAGGTAAGCCTAACAGTTATTGAATAACAACAATAATAAAAGGAAACTAACAGTCTTGATATAGAATCTCAACAGAAAGAACAAACTTTTCCAAAACCGGTAGTGCAAGCCATAAGCTCTATAAATCTTCTACAATTTCTAAGTACAACTCTTCGGAAATAGATGCAACAGTGTATGAATAATAAATACAAAGAAGGTGACTCCGACGCCTGCGAATGCAGCAGCAGGTTACCTTGAGGCTCCTCGGAAACCATCCACACAGCTACTACAATATATACATGGATCTACACACAAAAATATGCAGAAGTGTAGTATGAGCATACCACAGCGGTGCCCAGTAAGTATCAAGACTAACCTCGGTGGAGTAGTGACGAGGACTAGTCAAGACACCACTAGTCTGCAAGATAAATAACATGAATGTAGTAATGACCGAATGTTACATCTATTTAAGACTTCACGGAATAATTTACAACAATGACAAGGAAGACAATTACCGAAATCAATCACGAAACAGCACAAAAATAACCAGAAAGATGGACAACAAAACAAACCGAACCGAAAGGAAACACAATGCAATAGCAAACACCAACAATTCATCTCTACATCGGTTTGTTCACATCGGGCCTTAGCTAGTAAAATCCATAAACTGGTGGAAATCTTTAAACAACAGTTCATATGAAAAACTTTTGCAAATAAAAATCATTTTAGTATGGAAGAGTTTCCTTTGAAAAAATATTTTCTCCAAAAGTAGACATAAGTATATTTAATAGAGAGAATTACGTAAAACATAGTTTCTTTCAAAATACGAAACTTCTCAAAGATGCTTTCCCAATAAATGACTTCCAAATATCCATTTAGGCAAGACTAGTGCTTTTCAAATACACCTTCGATGTATAAGTCATTCAAATATAATCATTTCAAACTATTTCTTTATCAATGATACTTTTTAATAAAATCCCTTGATCAAAATCTCCTCAAGATTTATCCACTGGAACTCAATCCGTAACTCAGAAATTACCATGCCTTATAGGATTCTCACCAAACAAGTTGACGACATCACCCTTCATGCGTTTACTCTCATCTCATAATAAATAAATTGATACGGCACGGCATTATCCTTCGTGCTTTAATATCATAACATGGCACGACATTATCCTTTGTGCTTTATATCATAACATGTCAGGACATCATCCTTCGTGCTTTAATATCATAACATGGAACGGCATCACCCTTCGTGCTTTAACACTCTCATCCTCACAATACACAGCATCACCCTTCGTGCTTTACACTCTTCCTTACCCAAACAATATCAAGAACAACAGTTTGGCAAGGAAAAACGATCAATATGACCCATAAATCACCACATCCCGGCAAGGGAGTCAACATTACAAACAATATCTTTAACAACATAACAAGTAATAGAAACCATCACATCCCGGCAAGGGAGTCAACAATACAAACCATATCATTAACATCATAAACAGTAACAGACACCATAACTTCCCGGCAAGGGAGTCAACAATACAAACCATATCATTAACATCATAAACAGTAACAGACACCATAACTTCCCGGCAAGGGAGTCAACAAGGAAAACAACATCATCAACAACAGAATAATAAGAGAAACCACATAATCCCGGCAAGGGAAAACTGCTATAACCAATTTCACCTAAATAGTTAACTTCACGAAATAAACTCAACTTCAACCAAGGCTCAGTAGTACGCACTACCAAGGAAATGCCAATAACATAAATGTCTAACAATTAGACCTAAGTAGCACTTAAAGGAATAGTCATATAAATCACAATATGAGACTCACGGGCATGCTTGACCCCAACGAATAGATGTTCCAACTGCGGCTAGTCAACTAAAAGGCTAGATGACACTAATTATAGTCAATTAGGCAACTAGGAGGAAAAATATAGCATGATGATGAGAGAAGTGGAATATTAAGTTAAGTCAAGTAAGGTCAAATATCCAATGAAGGAATCAAAAAACAAATAATTCTAATTTAAACAGGAAGGGATGAAATTAACAACTAAGGGTTCAAATGTAACAATTACAAATCATACACAGGTAATATAAGAACCAACGAGTCCTAAAAGGTTAATCTAATTGCAAATAAGTCCGAGTACGCATTTGTCAACTCGTAACACGGACTACAATCAACAAAGAAGACTCAATCCTAAGGGTTAGTTCCCCCACACAAGGTTAGGTTGGATACTTACCTCAATGACGACAACCCGGTACTCAAAAATAGACTTCTCGGGCAGAAAGACCTCCGGACGACTCACAATCAATAAAAACAACTTCAAAATACACATACAGCGTATAAAGAACTATTCCGAATAATAAAGTCTCAATCTTTACAATATTATATAAATCAACCCAAAAGTGGACCCCCGGGCTTGCACCTCGGAACCCGACAAATTATATAAATTCCGATTACCCATTCCCCCACGAGCCCGAATATATAATTTTTTTTGAAATCCGACCCCAAAACGAGGTCAAATTCCCAAATAATTAAAAAGCCCTAACTATACCCTAAACCCCAATTTCTACCTTTGATTTCATGATTTTAGTCCTAGAATCTAATAGAATGTTGATGAAAATGGAAGGAAACGAGTTAAAGATTACTTACCTAAGAGATTATGGAGAAGAAGTCTCCCAAGAATCACCCAAGAGGAGTGGAGAAGAAGAAGTTTAAGAAAAATGGGTTTAATCACGTAATAAATTCTGTTTTTGACTCTTAAAATCACTGGGTGAAAATATACAGTGCGTTCGCGGCCCAAGCTCTGCGTTCGCACAGGGTTAACAGGTGTTGCCTATGCATTCGCGTGCTAAGTGCTGCGTTCACACAGGGTAATTACTACCCAGCTCCCCCAGGTCCCCTCTACCCCTGTGCGTTGGCAACCCAACCCATGCGTTCGCACAGAGTACTTTCTACCCAGAACCCCAGATCTCTATAACCATGTGTGTTCGCACTCCCTTGAGTGCGTTCGCATAGGGTAAAATACCTGGACACCAAAAAAATTCATTAAACACCCTATTTTTTACCACTTTTGCACTCTAATACCTACCCGAAACTCACCCGAGCCCTCAGGGCTTAAAGCCAAATGCACACACAACCTCATAAATATGCTACAGACTTATTCAAGTAATTAAACAACCCAAATAACATCATAAACATCGAATTAAACCTCAAAATCTATAGAAATTCTCAAAACCTTCATAAACTTCAAATTTTGCATTTAAGGTCTGAATCACGTCAAACGAAGTCCGTTTATTTCCAAATTTCACAGATAATACATATAAAATATATTGAACCTGTTCTGGGATCTGGAACCAAGATACGGGCCCGATACCATAATTTTCACATAACATTTCATTTTCAAAAAGCTTTATATTTTCAGAAAATAATTTTCTTTAAAAATTCATTTCTCGGACTTGGGCCTCGGAATTCGATTTTGGGCATACGCCCAAGTCCCATATTTTCCTACGGTCCCGGGTCCAGGTCCGTTTACCAAAAACGTTGACCGAAGTCAACTTTATTCAAATTTTTAATACAAAATTATCATTTTTATCAGTTTTTCACATAAAGGCTTCCCGGCTACTCGCCCGGGCTGCGCATGCAAATCGAGATGAGATAGAAGGAGGTTTTCACGACCTCAGAACACACAATTAGCTAGAAAAAAATACGGGATGACCTTTTGGGTCATCACAATGTCCACGAAAGATCCGTCCCTCAAATATCACTGCGCTCACTGGGGTGTGTTATAGACTCCGAAGGGGCTCTTATAGCCCAAGCGCTATCATATCCAGAGGAATAATCAATATAACATGCTGCGGCGTGCAACCCGATCCCACAAATTTCACTCAATATCAGGATCTCGGCCTCACTCAGTCATCACTCTCCAGTCTCACTCACATGGGCTCACAATGTATGAACTAGCCCAAATCAATGATATATGTGTAAAACAACAATTAGTGAGACTGAGACATGATATGATATGCAATGAAAGGACTGAGTATATGATGTCAATGAAACACATGTGATGACAGCAATAAATGACCACTCGGGTCTCAACAATGTCGGCATGAAGCCTTAACATAATTTACCATGATTTCTAGCATGGTTCACATTAAGACGACCGCTGGGGTCTCAACAGGATCGGCCTAAAGACTTAACATAATATCTAGCATGATTTTCAACATGTTTACTTTAATCACATAGATAGAAGCACAAATATCAACAGGAAAGAACCAATAAACGGTGTCATGGAATGAACTAGGTCACAAGTTTCACGGTGCACGCCCGCACGCGCGTCACTCGGCATGTGCATCACCAAATTCTAATCACATAAGACGTAGTCAGGGGTTTCGAACCCTTAGAACCAAGTTTGGAAGCGTCATTTACCTCAATCAAGCCAAAAATCTACTCCGCAATGCCCTTGCCGCTTGACTCGGCCACAAATTACCACGAATCGAACCAAAATTAGTATTATATCATTAATATATTCTAAAGGAGCGAAGCCCACATCAAAATTAACAAATTACATCATAAATTCTGAATTCGGCCAAACCCGACCCTCGGTCCCACGTCTCGGAACTCGACAAAAATCACAAACTAGAATCCTTACACTCTCACGAGTCCATACATACCAAATACATAAAAATCCGACAACAAATGACCCCTCAAATCCTTAAATCAAAGTCTCGAGTTTCCAAGCCCTAACCCCTCAAATTACACCATTAAATCCCACAAATTTCATGATTAAACAGTAGAAAAATCATCACAAACACAAGAAATGAAGTTCAAGTAACTTACCCAATTAATAGCCTTCGATTTCCTCTTAAAATAACTGCTCAAAAGCTGCAAACCGTGAAAAATGAGTGAAAAATTGCGAAGGCAACCTTTTATAGGTTCTGTCCAGCACTTTCCGCTTCTGCGAAAATTATCTCGCACCTGCGGACCACTTCTGCGCCCAAAAATCCGCACCTGCGGAATTCACTTAAGTTCTCAGACGCTGCACCTGTTGGTACCCAATTGTTCCCAAAATATTTTTAAAATTGCATGTATACCTTCAAAATCATGCATTATTAGGAATTAGTATTTTTTCATAATTTTTCTGCATTTTTATAAATTTATCCAACATTTTATTTCCAATAAATAATTACAAAATTGCATCACAAATGATTTCAAAAGTATTTCTTGATTTAATTTACAATTTATGGTCCTATTAAGACCAAATTATGCCATAAATAGCCAAACTGACACCTTTTGGCTATAATTGCAATAACTTTGCAATTATAGCCCATGCATATAATTTTGTACTATTTCTACCCGAAATTAGTTCTTTATATTTTTAAATACCAAATAAATATTTTTTTTGATTAATTATTTCCATGCATAGAATTCTTTTTTAATTATCAGTTATGTTATAAATTATTTCGACTAATTTAATTTGGGTATTTAACAAATGGCCTATTTCTATTTCAATTAAAGCCTAAATTATAGCCAGCCCAAACACCTTATTACATTGGCCCAAAGACACCCAAGCCCAAACCTAAATTCTACCCGACCCAACACCTGTTAAATCTAGGTCGTTGATCAATTTTTGATCAACTTCCAGGATTCATTCTTGCCTTAATTAACTTAACACCACTACCACCCCGAAACCCCTCATTTTCCTCACACACCCGCTGTCACACTTCACCCGTCTCTCTCAAATCCCCTCTGCCCTAACCCTAGCTTCACTCGTCGTTTCTTGCTCGCCGTTAATAATGGTGGCTCACCACCGCTACTAGCCCTAATGGCTCTTCTATGGCTGGAATTCTCGCTGTCTTGAGGTCCTCAAGGGGACCAGTGTCCATTCACCCTCCCCTAGGTCCGTGCTTACCGTTCTCAGGCCGCCATGGCTCGATTGAGTAAGATCTTTCTATTTTCCGGCTAAACCTATGGTTTCTAAGTCGGAATCTCTCTATCTCTGGGTTGTTCTTCTCTGAAACACTATTTTTATATCTTGACTCGTTAGATATGTAACAGATCTAAGAGTATTTTGAGTTATTTTACTGCTTTCCATGAGAATCTTTCTGATATTTTCAAAACGTCTATTCGTCTCCATATTCTATAATTTTTACTATGATTAAACGGTTTATTTAGGTTTTCCTTTTAACCTGATTAACTGTGTTAAAACCCCTAATTTCTTGGATTAGTTCTGCGTTCTGAGTCTGTCTACGCTGATTTGTTCGTTTGATTTGTATGCATGTCTGTTTCTCATGAATATGTTCTGAATTTCCGTGATTTCTACCCCGTTATGCTCATTAGGGTTTCTGATTTTGCTTCTCCCTGCCTATACTATGTTTATTCAAGAAGTTTGTAGTAATTTCCTTTAATCAATGCTATTTTGTTTGAATCCCTAATTTCCTGTAATTGATACCCTTTACTGATTTCCGACTTCTAAATTATTTTCTTGCCTTATTATGTGGTTGACTATACTGTTAATTGATTCTTATGTTATTTCCTTAATTATAATATTATGTACCTAGCATTAATTTCTTCCTCTATACCTGCACTATGTTTGAATTATTTCCTTAGTTATATTTTAGCCATATATGGTCTCCTTCCTTATTTGTTACCTGTCTTTACCTTTCGAAGTTAACTCCCTTAATTGAGGGAGTACTTGCACTGATTTTTCCTCTAATTGATTCTAAGTTCTTATATTACTGAATAATTTTGACTCTTACCTTATTTATCTAGCTTTCAAACTACTACATATATTGCTCTCTTCTACTCTCATTAGACTCATACATAGTAATTCACATTAGTTCACATCTCTCATACACTCAAAAGCTCTTCTGCTTTCTTTGTTACTTGCTATTGTTACTAAATTAGTCGGCTGCAAGCCAAGACTAATTATTGCACTCTCTTGTTCTTCACTTTGTTTTACTCTCTTTACTGGTATGTTCTGATTTTAAATTCAAGCTCCCAAACCAATGTGTTTCCTACTGCTTCAGTTTATCATATTCCTGATCTGTTTCTGTCTGTTGTTTTGTTGTTCAACATGTAACTGACTTGTTTACATTATTTCTTCACCCAGCATGTTAGTTATGTCCTACCCCTTTTAGGATCAGCATGTTTACTTCCCCTGTAGTCTGTTTCAATGTGACTCTAATCTTTTTTGAATGCTTGTCTATTTGTTGTCCGGTTATGGCATGCACCTATTTTTGCAAAACTGATTTGTTACCCTTAGTTGTCTGATTCTATGCTTAACTCTTTTCTCGGTTGTTTGTTCTGGAATTCATACTGTGTTGGTACCATTAGCTATCCCCTAATCCCATAAACCCCTACAACACCTATATGTTTCTGCCTATTATGTGTTCACTGTACATGCCCTATGTGTCCCCAATTCCCAACTTCCTTGTGTGAAAGTCTGTTGTTGAGCAATGTTGAATCTGATTGCTATATGGTTGATCTGCTGTTTGTTTGACTACACTGTTCTTGTTCAAACTAGTTTACTATTAGACAACTCCTATTTTATAAGACTTCTTCATTCAACTGAGCCTTTTCAATATTGTTTTATACCAAAGCATTTTCAAAACTATGTCAAGCACTCACACTCTACTCTTAGGTCCTTAAGTTATGCCCCTCTAGTGTCTGACTGCTTTGGGATTCCTGTGAGATCCCTCTGAACTCTAATGCATTGTAGCTGGCTCTTCCACACTGCACTTACTCAATTCTTGTTATGAAATCTGGGTGTGAGCACTGTCTGGGATCCTTGAGGTCCTTATGGAACTCTGACCCACCCGGACATGAGAAAGGCTATGACTTTGGCATATGAGGCTATGGACAATTTGGTACATTTGGGCCTACTTCAGGCTCCCTATAGTTTAACTTCTTCATTTCCTTTATCTATTTATGTAATTTATTCAGCTGGTCTGTAATAATTATTTGTAAACATATATTGGGTTGGCTAGTGAAATGGGAAAGGTAGTTATATATTCTATCATTGGGTAGAAATCATGCCTTAAGTTTTTACATTCCCTATATCTGCATTAGAATCCATGCTTAGGACCAACATATTCATTCAAACCATGTCAAACATGCATTAGATATCACATCTTTAAGGCTTTTCATGTTTACTGCTTCAACGCACAACATGTCCTTAATTTATGCTTATGCCTACCACTTAGAAATCCTGCTCCTAAGATAATAAAGTTAATTTAAAATTGTTACTCCTGTGCATTCAAAATCATGTTTTCAATCATCCTGTAACTCTTTGTGCATTTAGAAATCATGCTTTTGGAATTCTGTGCATTATGAAATTATGTCTTAACCATTCTGCATTTTATATGTGCATATTAGATACCATGCTCTAAGACTTTGTTGCATTTGCTTAACCACGCCTAGTTTAAACTACTGATTCATGAAAATGTATAACACAATCTCACATATGATTATCCTATTTTATATAAAACTGGTAACAATCCCTGCATTTTCGTAACACCTAGAACATCATGCTTTTAGGTAAAACAGCTTTTGAATTGTCTAAAGGTTAACAGGCTTAAAAATCAGTAGGCAAACTGATTAGGCCCCTGCTTCTGAGTTTATAAAAAATAAAGCTGCATATTTCTGTGCATGGATACTCACTTAGAATCATGCTTAGGATCCTGTCTAATAAAACTGCTTCTTGTTTGTGCTTGAGACGTGCTAATTATGTGCATTACTTGTGGACGTAAATCTGAGCCTCATAACTGCTTTCCTGCATTTATCCGATTAGTCCTATTTGTTCTTGCATGTCGCTTAGAATTTTATCCTTTCAAAACCTTAGGGGTCTGTCTAGAACTACCTATATCTAGAGGTTCTAAATTCCTCAAGGACCACAAGGAAGGGACGGGTAACAACACGCATAGAGATCGCTAAATAAACTCGCTTAATAACTGTTAAGGGGTGGGGTAAAGGGTAGATATGGATAGGATGATCGGTGCGCTAATGCCACGTGTAGCCCCTCACTGAGGTGTGATTACGGGGCATTGCATTGATGTGACCCTATAGGATAAACAGCTTAGGGCTCCCCTGTCCCCTACATATGTGTGCTTAGACCATAAATCTTTCAAAACTTTATCACATATGTGTGGTTAGACTGCAAATATTTTCAAACCATTACTTGCTCCCATGTGTATACTTTAACTGCCTATTTGCTACTTGCTTAAATTCACAAAGTTCGTTTGGCCGGGAACCACAGTTGTGGACTTTGAGGGGTGCCTAACACCTTCCCCACGGAGTAATTTCAAACCCTTACCCAATCTCTAGTTATTCAATTAGTGTTATTGTGACCCTTAATAGGTGCCCTAACGCACCTTAATTCGTTAGGTGGCGACTCTTTAAATCTTTCACATCCCTTATCCCCAAAGGAAATGAGTTATCCCAATAACGTTAAAAGCCCTGATCGATCCGAAAGGAGAGGAAAGAGGGGGGACGCGACAACATTACGCCCTAGTTCTCGCACCTGTGGGCTCGTAGGTGCGGTCTAGCCCTCCGCTCCTGCGATCAATGTCGCTTCTGCGGTTTCCTTTCAGCTTCTGCGGCTCCCACCTGCGGTCCCCAATCTTTAAGTGCGGTTATGACAGAAAGACAGTAGCTTCAGCTGCAACTCCAAATTTTCCAACTCTCCGATAACCATTCGAAATCATCCCGAGGCCCTAGGGACCTCAACTAAACCTACCAACAAGTCACATATCATTATTCAAACTCAGTCGAACCTTCGAAACACTCAAAAAAACATTCAAATCACCAAATTAACATGAAATTCAAGCCTAAGGATTTCTAAACTCCTGAAATTCACCAACAATGCCGAAACAAACCAAACCACGTCCAAACCACCTGAAAATTTGCACACACATCACAAACAACTCTACGAACTTATTCCAAATTTCGGAATTCCATTCTTACCCCGATAGTTAATATTCCACTGCCGACCGAAAATCGCCAAAAATCCAATTTCGCCAATTCAAGCCTAATTCTACCACGGACCTCCGAATACACTCCTAAGTCCCAAATCACCTAACGAAGCTATCTGATCCATAAAAACCACATTCCGATATCATATACCTATAAGCCAACTTCCGGTTGACTTTCAAACTATTGAACCAAATTAAGAGAATAAGTGTCTCATTTCTCCTAGCAACCACTCCGAACTCGAGCCAACCAACCCAACACAACATAAAAGAGCTGAACCACACAAAAATGAAGCAGAAATGGGGGAAACGAGGCTAAAACTCTCGGAACGATCGGTCGGGTCTTTACATTCTCCCCCACTTAAACATACGTTCATCCTCGAACGTGCCCAGAGTTGTTCCAAAACCATCAAACATTCTAGTGTAACCTAGCATGAATATACCCGGGGGTGAT
Organism: Nicotiana knightiana; assembly: GCA_005239525.1. Taxonomy (NCBI): domain Eukaryota; kingdom Viridiplantae; phylum Streptophyta; class Magnoliopsida; order Solanales; family Solanaceae; genus Nicotiana; species Nicotiana knightiana. Next base: position 25,512 of record ML427230.1, on the reverse strand, counting down.
CCCACGTCACCTTATCCCATATATGTCCAATAGCTCAACATAGCTGAAATTTCGCAATCCAACCTAACCCATGAACCTTGGAACCAAATTTCCACTTCTGAAATAATTTATAAGATCAAAATCCCATATCTATATGCTGCATAAATCCGGACAAGATGTACCAAACCTTTCCCGTAACCCAAGATGAAATCACATGATATACGACATCACTCAAATGCTCATAGCGAGATCTTCTAATCATCGCAGTTGTTCAAGCAGCCAAATACCGGTAATAACCCTACTATCAAACAGAGACCCATTCTAACACCTTCATATAGTGCCAATGATGAAAGAGAACACGCATAAACCCCAAATCATTCGTCGGCCCAATAAGTGATGGAACTCCCTCACCAAGACAGGAAAAATAGCAAGATTTCTAAGCCGATCAGCATCAATATCCACCATAATATACTACAACCAGATCCGGTAGCACCCATTCTAGGTCTGACGATCTCATCTTATCTACCGCAACCACTCTAGTGGTGTGACGCATTAATACTGCTGAAAGCCACAACCCGTGCAGCCCGTGAACAATTATGCAGCAACCCAAATGCACTAAAATCATGGAAAAGTGACTCCAATGAGAGAGCTGCACCGCAAGCTCACCAGTATCACCACAACACAATGCTGAGAACCCATCACACATCGTAGAACCAGAACACACGAATCTAACTCGAAGGATCATACCTCCACATAACTTCGCTACAATGAGCAACCCTATCCAAACACTGATCCACATGAACTACTTCGAGCCACCTTGCTCGAAATCAATAACAATGTGCAATTCAACATCAAGTACCCAGAGTGCATTGCCATAACCATGAGGAATCAAACGATACCATACCACACGAACCCGAAAGAACATGTCCAATATGCCTCAATCTCTCAATACCCAAATACTTACCTTACTCAAATCCCGCTATAATGCCCCAATAGAACCGCACCATATGTGCATATAACCAACAATCACAACTCCTCGCAACACCAAAGGGTAACTCATAGATCACCCCAGAACACGAATAAGCTCAATTACAATCGAATGGTACATCCCTCAACAATAAAAATTTGGAGTCAACAATTCCGACCAGGTGCAAAACACACACCCATAGTAGGCCTACCAATGAATCCTGAATCAACTCTAGTCACCCGCAACAGATAGATAACTCTCCGAAAGTTCACAATGACTGAATCATTTCACATACTAACATTTGACTAACCTTTCTCGCACCTTCACAGTCCACAACTACTAAATAACCTGTTCATGAGAACTCTCAGCCTCAAAGTCCATGAAGTGAACGAATCACCATATATGATCCCAACTCCACCGCTCGAATGTATAACATACCTCTAATACCAAGCCATGCAACGCGGGATACTTCTAAAATTCTTCTGTGCCACCAAGAAAACTTCAATATCAACAGTCGAACTAACACGAGAGCTTCGCAATACCAATGCAGCACCCTTGAATCAAACACATTGCCCTTTCAAAAATGTATATCCTCATCAAGCCACACTAATTAGTGATATCATTTACCTAGTCATCTGAAACTCTCCATGCTGCCTAAGAATTTATGACCCTTCTCCAAGAACTGAACTGTGACCTCACACATGCAAATATCAACCCTACACAACATACCCCATACACCATGCCATCCTAAATAAATATGAGAACTTTATAATCCATTTCGAGCCACAAGAAACTATATACTCAAATAGCCAAGAACTTTCCATTTGATTCCTTCTAGAATAAAATCACTATACATTACATGCCCCTCATGCTAGTAGAAAATATACACCTCTAACTGTGGTAGACGCCATCAAGGACTCTCTGAATCCCATTTTCACAAAACTAAACCGTCAGGATTGAATCCTTCTAGTTCAACCAAACTACGCAGGCCGTAAAAACCCAAGAGCATTGCCCCAAATCACAAGTAGAACCTTACCACATCATGAGCACCCAAAGAACCGATCTTACTCGTTTCCATGATGATCCAATCTCCTACCAAGCTGCCCTATTTTATCCGAGTTTCTTCTGAATTACCTTCTAATTGATTCTTCTCCTCGCCATAGTACCAAAATCCTATACCATAAATCACCACGCAAGACCCTTGCACAAAACCATATTCCCTAAGGCTCATATACCGCAGCATATCTTTTAAGCACCCCAAAGTACCACATCTCAAATACTTACTCTAAAGAGACTTTTGATTAATTTAAGCTATTTTCCCTTTCATGATACCGGAATGTAGAATCCATAACAACATAGAAATGCCACAAGTCTTGACACCTTCCAATAAAAATCTCAGTTTCTACCCAAACACACATCTTGAAGATTCCAAATTGTTATGCATAAACCTTGAATCCATCAGAAACATTTTCCAGAGTCGCCCACTCTACGAAATTTTCAATTAAACTAATCAAACAAATCGAACAGTCTGTGCCCCCATTAATACACCAACACCCAATAGAGTAACCCACATTCCTAAACAACCAAGCAAGTTCCTGCTCCACACACACTACACCTTTTACCGATACAACTCAATCATTCAATAGAACCCATTTTTTCCATAGGGTATAATACAATACACGAGTCAAGGGAGGTTCAAGTCCTTTGTAAGGTCATAACGGATTCACTAGAATACCTCGAACTAAAATCAATATAATACCTAATCGTGCAACTAACTTACCATTATCAGACTCCCCCACTTGGCTCAAAGCCATAGATCAAGACAAGTAATAACTCTCAATGCCCATACGCTATCACCGCCACCATATCGCAGTGAGATTCAACTAAATCCTCCATAAGCTCATATACACAAACCATCTAATATTTCAAATCACCCGCAAATCTCTCATTCACCATTGAACTCATAACATAATATGAAGATCCACTTCACTCCAAAACTACACTACAAGAAAGGTCCTTCAATGCGCTCACAGCTCGAGGCCATAGGCCAACTCATGACAGAAGTCAAACACTGAATGGTTCTTGTTACATCTCCAGCCAATTATTTTTGTCACAATCAAACAATATGAACACATCTCACCATCGAATCACACTCACCAAATAGTCATTTAGTTACAAAATCCCACCAATAAGGACACAAACGGACATATAAGTCCCAAATGCATGTGCTCACACAATAAAAATTTCAGCACTCAAGCCACAGACAAAATCCGCCCTCAAGTCCTACAGACTGGCCATATCAATATGCAAAAGAAATCACATCTCACACCTCATCCAAGAAAATCACAAGTCATCGATGCACAACCGATACCGAGCGCTCAAGTGCGCATGCGAATACATCGAACGAATTCAAAGAGTTACACTTTTGGCTGAATAAATGAATTTGCACGACAATAATTCAAGAATGTGAGATTTTCCTTTTCCTAAGGGTTCTGCAGCCTCTCGAAATAAGTACAGACGTCTCCGTACCGATCCGCAAGACTCTACTAAACTTGCTCATGACTCGTGAGACCTATGTAACCTAGGCTCTGATACCAACTTGTCACGACCCCAAAACTAACCCGGTCGTCATGGCGCCTATCGTGGAACTAGGCAAGCCTATACTCTTAACCAATTAGATTTCTATCATGACAATATTGAAATATTACCCTTTTTCATCAGAGGAGAACCGAATAAAGGATAGATTCAAACCCAAAATACTGTAAAAAGAGAAATCCCGAAATCTGGTGTCACTCAGTCATGAGCCAATACTACAACTATTCCCAAAATTTAACAAGACAACTTTGTCCCGAAATAATCAATAAAAATACACAAGGAAGATAGGGAAAGAGATAGGCGGGTCTGCCATCACCAAGCAACTACCTCGTCCTCTCCGAAAATGATCTGCAACCAAAATGATCAACTGGCACTACCATGGCCAGGGATACCGAGATCTGCACACAAAGTGCAGGGGGTAATGTGAGTACACCAACTCAGTAAGTAACAAGCCCAAACTGTGGGCTGAGAGGTAGTGACAGACTAAACCTCCACATTTACAACATAACCAATGTACAAAAATTTAGACATGCTTTCAGTTAATTAGACAGCCCAAGGTGATAAGACAAGTACGGTTCTAAACAGTTTAACATATATAACTCAATGTATTTTACATGCCAATGCATCAGCATTATGAAATGCACAATGCGCTCCCACTCTCAAATACTCATCCGCTCAGTACTGTATATGGCTTGCATGTCCCAGGGAAGATCCATCCCAGATTATACACACATCAGACAGAAGTCACTTAGTACTGGGGAAGGCCGATCCAGCCCTATGGAGAAGATCCATCTCTAGATAATGATACATCTCACAACCACTCAGTACTGTATATAGATCGACGGCCCCGGGAAGATCTATCCCAGAATACGTATACACATCACTGACATCAATCGCTCAGTACTGGGAAAAACAGGCCAATCCAGCCTAATGGAGAAAATTCATCACCGAACATAAACACTTCGGACATGATCCATGTCAAGGGAAGATCCATCCCTCAATATCACTTCGGACAAGATCCATGTCCAGGGAAGATCCATTCCTCAAATATCACTGCGCTCACTGGGGGTGTGTTACAGACTCCGGAGGGGCTCCTATAACCCAAATGTTATCATAAGCCAGTTCCAGGCATAATCAAAATAACATGCTGTGGCGTGCAGCCCGATCCCAAAACTATCACTCAATATCAAGCTCCTGGCCTCACTTAGTCATCACTCTCTAGTCTCGCTCACATGGGCTCACAATGCATGAACTAGCCCGAATCAATGATATAATGTGTCAAACAACAATTACCGAGACTGAGACATGATATGATATGAAATAACAGGACTGAGTAAATGATGTCAATGAAACACATGTGATGAAAACAATAAATGACCACTCGGGTCTCAACAATGTCGGCGTTGTGAACACCCAATTTTTGCCCTGCATGGAAATTACTCCTAAAATAATCAAAAAAAAACTTTTAATGAATTTAGAAACTTTTATTTATTTAGTTGCATTTCATGCATGTTTAATATTTTAAAATCATAAAAATAATCATAAAAATTGTCACATTTTTCATTTCATGTAATCTAAGGTTTAATTCGATTTTTAGAAATTAATTACCCTTTAACTGATAAATTAATAACAAAAGTCACAAAAAATATAATTAGCTTAATCAATTAGTTTATTTAATTAGTTAAAATGTTAATTAGTTCATTTTGATAAAAGAAATTTAATTAGTAGTAAGATGACTATTTTTGAAAGATAAAATTTGCCCTTGTTTCAAATTGGCTTAATTTGAGAGCCCAAAATCCCAGGCCCAACCAAATTTCCCACATTACAACCCTAATCCTCTAATCTATATAATCTATACCTAAGAATATACAAAGATAGAAAAAAGAAATCGGAAACCACCCCCCTCCCCCCCTCCCTTCCAAAGAACAAAACGGTTATTCCCTCCCCTGTCTTCTTCCTCACCCTCTCAACATACATACCTAAGGAGCACCCACGTCCCTTAAAAATGAGCTGCAACACACACACAAAAGAAAAAAAAGAAGATGAAGGGATCTGGATAGAGATAGAAAAAATGAGAGGAAAAATGGGGTGAGGTTTGTATTTCTTCTTTCCTTTTTTTTTCGTTTAAAACTGGAGAAAGGTAAAAATAAAAAGAAAATTTCAGTCTTCTCTTGTTTCAATTTTGCCTCAAAAATCATAAACATATGCAAAACATTTTTGTTTCTTCTATTCTGATTTTAATGGTGATTTTCAAAGATGGAGGTTTTTGAAGTTTTAAGCTGAGTCGAGGTGTTATTCGAGTTCAAGCTCACGGATCCAAAATCGTTGCCATTGTTCCATTCGTTTCCAGTTGAATTCTTCATTCGATCTTGTGCTTGTATCTTTGTCGGACATAAATATATTGAAAAATTTCACTTCAAATCTGATTGTTCTGCTGGACTTACCATTGGTTCTTCACTTCTCCGTTGTTTTCCTTTCTTCCTTACTCATTTGTTTCAAGGTATTCCTTAAACTTTGATCTTATAATTGTTTGTAAATCCATTGATCGTACTTATTGTAGATTGAGTGTTATTGAAATAAGTTCTATCTATGTTTCCTTGTTGAAATTAATGGTTTATTATGGTTAAACGTGCTACAAGTTTGTTTCAATGTGAAATTCAGCTTAGTAAGTATCATTGTGTTCTATTTGTTCGTTTGGATCATGCATACAGAGTGGATGACTACTAGTTTGAACTACCTAGACATGAATTTATTATTGAATGAATGATTTGGGACATGACAGTGTTTGAGTTTAATGTTAGTAAGATAAAGTTGACCATTACTAATTATGAGTAGTGATTTTTGTTGGTCTACTTTAGATTAGGTAAAAATGAATTCACTGTATATTGTTTGGAAATATATGTCATAGTTGGATCTGATCCTTGGTTGGGAAAAGTTCTGAAGTAATTTTATAAAACTCATGGTTTGAGAGAAACAACTTCCCAATCTATAAAGGTCCATTTCTTGCTTTGTATTTCTCATTTCATCTTGCTCTGTTTTGACGGCTTGATTTACGTCTTGGTGTTTCTGTCCCATTTTCGTATCTCCAGCTTGATTACGTAATTAAAAGGCATGAAACAAATTTATCAAAATGCCTTAAGCTTGTTGGTTTATGCTTGAGATAAACAATTAGTTATTCGGTGATGGTATTAATTTTTGAGATGTAATGTGAATTAAGTCTTGAGATGCTTGTGATAATGGCCCATTAACTGAGAAGTGAGGTATTGGACCATCTGAAACTGAGCGGGATATATGAGCTTAATTAATTAAATTATCGTGACTATGGGTACGGTTCACGTGTCATGGTCATGATACATAAATTCCAACTCGGGAGTGGCAACTCATGCCCCCGACCCTCAACTCTAAACAATTGATAAAAAATGCACATAGTAACCACGGGTGCATTTCATGTGACGTGTTTGCCATGTGTTCAAAAACAACAAGTGCACGCCATCGCGACTTGTCTAAGATAAATCCATAAACGTCCTAATTGATCTTAAAACTAAAATGCTCCTTCAAATAGAAAACATAAAGAATAATCAAACATCGCCTCAAATAGGCACTATAAAACCATCGTGACCATAATCATGATTACATAATCTACACTCGGGTGTGACAATTCATGTCCCCGACCCTAACTCAAAACCATAATAAAAATCACATGTAGTAATCGTGGGTGCATTTCATGTGGTGCGGTGACAATGTGTCCAAAAATAAACAAGTGAACGTTCTCGTGACTTGTTTTCAAGATAAATCCATAAATATTAAAAGCGGCTAAAAAAATTAAACGGCTAAATGCACAATAGGCTAAAATATGTAAATAATCAGATAATTTAGACCAAATAATAATATTTAAGCGACCGTGCTAGAACCACGGAACTCGGGAATGCCTAACACCTGTCTCGGGTTAACAGAATTCCTTACTTGTATTTCTGGTCGCGGACAACTTAAAACGGAGTCAAACTTCCTCGATTTGGGATTTAAAATAAACCTGTGACTTTGGACACCATAAATTATTCCAAGTGGCGACTCTGAAATAAATAAATAATCCCATTTCGATAATTTCACTTTAATTGAAAAAACTCCCTTATTACCCTTACCGGTGGAAAAGGAGGTGTGACAGGCGTGAAGCCTTAACATAATGTCTAGCATGATTTCTAGCATGGTTTGCATTAAGACGACCGCTGGGGTCTCAACAGGATCGGCGTAAAGCCTTAACATAATATCTAGCATGATTTCCAACATGTTTATTTTAATCATATAGATAGAAGCACAAATATCAACAAGAAAGAACCACTAAACGGTGCCATATAATGAACCAGGTCACAAGTCTCATGGTGCACGCCCCCACGCCCGTCACTTGGCATGTGCGTCGCAAAATTCTAATCACATAGCACGTATTTCGGTGTTTCGAACCCTCAAAACCAAGTTTGGAAGCGTTACTTACCTTAATCAATCCAAAACTCTACTCTGCAATGCCCTTGCCGCTCGACTCGGCCACAAATCGGCTCCATCTAACCAAAATCAATATTATATTATTAATATATGCTAAAGGAGCGAAGCCCACATCAAAATTATCAAATTACATCACAAATCCCGATTTCGGCCAAATCCGACCCCCGAGCCCACGTCTCGGAACTCAACAAAAATCATAAAACTAGAATCCTTACACTCTCACGAGTCCATTCATACCAAATAAATCAAAATCCGACGACAATGACCTCTCAAATCCTTAAATCAAATTCTCAGATTTTCAAGCCCTAACCCCTCAAATTACATCATTAAATCCCATAAATTACATGATTAAATAGTAGAAAAATCATCACAAACACAAGAAATAAAGTCCAAGTAACTTACCCATGGTGAAAAATGAGTGAAAAATTGCGTAGGCAACCTTTTATAGGTTCTGCCCAGCACTTTCCGCTTATGCGAAAATTATTCGCACTTGTGGACCGCTTATGCGCCCAAAAATCCGCACCTGCGGAATTCACTTAAGTGCTCAGACGCCGCACCTATGCCCCAGGTCTTGAACCTGCGGGCTCACAGGTGCGGTCTAGCCCTCCGCTCCTGCTATCAATGCCGCTTATGGGGTTTCCTTTCCGTTTCTGCGGCTCGCACCTGCGGTCCCCAATCTGCAGGTGTGGTTATGTCAGAAAGACAGCAGCTGCAGCTGCAACTCCAAATTTTCCAACTCTCCGATAACCATTCAAAATTATCCCGAGGCCCTCGGGACCTCAACCAAACCTACCAACAAGTCACATATCATTATTCAAACTCAGTCGAACCTTCGGAACACTCAAAACAACATCAAATCACAAAATTAACCCGAAATTCAAGCTTAAGGATTTCTAAACTTCCGAAATTCGCCAACAATGCCGAAACTAACCAAACCACGTTCGAACGACCTGAAAATTTGCACACACATCACAAACGACTCTACGAACTTATTCCAACTTCAGGAATTCCTTTCCGACCCCGATAGCTAATATTCCACTGTCGATCGGATATCGCCAAATATCCAATTTCGCCAATTTAAGCTTCTACCATGGACCTCCGAATAACATTATGAATACACTCCTAAGTCCCAAATCACCTAACAAAGCTATCTGAACCATAAAAACAACATTCCGAGATCATATACCTATAAGCCAACTTCCGGTTGACTTTTCCAACTATTGAACCAAGTTAAGAGACTAAGTGTCNGGGGGGGGGGGGGGGGGGGAATGGGGCTTAAACTCTCAGAACGACCGGTCGGGTCATTATATTCTCCCCCACTTAAACATGCGTTCGTCCTCGAACGGGCCTAGAGTTGTTCCAAGACCATCAAAAATTGACGTGCAACCTAGCAAGAATATACCAGGAGATGATCCCATACCACCTTATCCCATATAGGTAGAATAGCTCAACATAGCTGAAATTTTGCAATCCAACCTAACCCATGAACCTTGGAACCAAATTTCCACTTCTGAAATAATTTATTAGATCAAAATCCCACATCTATAAGCTGCATAAATCCGGACAAGTTGTACCAAACCTTTCCCGTAAACCAAGATGAAATCACATGATATACCAAATCACTCAAATACTCATAGCGAAAACATCTAATCACCGTAGTTGTTCAAGCAACCAAATGACGGTAATAACCCTACTATCAAATAGAGACCCGTTCTAACACCTTCATATAGTGCCAATGATGAAAGAGAACACGCAGAAACCCCAAATCATTCGTCGGATCAACAAGTGATGGAAACCCCTCACCTCAACAGGAAAAATAGCAAAATTTTTAAGCCGATCAGCATCAATATCCACCATAATATAGTACAACCGGATCCGCTAGCACCCATTCCAGGTCCGACGATCTCATCTCATCTACCACAACCACTGTAATAGCGTGACACATCAATACTGCTGAAAGCCACAATCCGTGCAGCCCGTGCACAATATGCATCATCCCAAATGTACTCAAATCATGGAAAAGTGACTCCAATGAGAGAGATCCACTGCAAGCTCACCGGTATCACCACAACACAATGCTGAGAACCCATCACACATCGTAGAACCAACGCACACGAATCTAACTCGAAGGATCATGCCTCCACAAAACTTCGCTACAATGAGCGACCCTATCCAAACACTAATCCACATGAACTACTTCGAGCCACCTTGCTCGAAATGAATAACCATGCGCAATTCGACATCAAGTACCCAGAGTGCATTTCCATAACCACGGAGAATCGGACGATACCATGCCACACGAACCCGAAAGAACATGACCAATACGCCTCAATCCCTCAATACCCAATTACTTACATTACTCAAATCCCTCTATTAAGCCCCAATAGAACCGCACCATATGTGCATATAACCAACAATCACAACTCCTCGCAACACCGAAGGGTAACTCATAGATCACTACAAAACATGAATAAGCTCAATGACAATCGAATGGTACATCCCTCAACAATAGAAATTCCGACCCGGTGCAAAACACACACCCATACTGGGCCTACTTATTAATCCTGAATCAACTCTGGTCACCTGAAACAGATAGATAACTCTCAGAAAGTTCACAATGACTGAATCATTGCACATACTAACATCTGACTAGCCTTGCTCGCACCTTCACAGTCCACAACTACAAAATAACCTATTCATGTGAACTCTTAGCCTCGAAGTCCATGAAGCGCACGAATCACCATATCTGATCCCAACTCCACCGCTCGAATATATAAGTACCTCTAATACTAAGACATTCCACGAGGTATACTTCTAAAATTCTTCGGTGCCACCAAGAAAACTTGAATATAAGCAGATCTAACACAAGAGCGTCGCAATCCCAATGAAGCACCCTTGACTCAAACACATTGCCCTTTATAAAATGTATATCCTCATCAAGCCACACCAATTAGTGATATCATTTACCTAGTCATCTGAAATTGTCCATGTTGCCTAAGAATTTATAACCCTTCTTCTAGAACTCAATCGTGACCTCACACATGCAAATCTCAACCCTACACAACATACTGCATACACCATGCCATCATATGATAAATATGAGAACTTCATAATCCATTTTGAGCCACAAGAAACTACATACTCAACTAACCGTGGTAGAAGCCATCAAGGACTCTCTGAATCTCATTTGCACAAAACCAAACTGTCAGGATTGAATCCTTCTAGTTCAACAATGCTACGCAGGCCGTAAAACCCAAGAGCATTGCTCTGAATCACACATAGAACCTTACCACATGATGAGCACCCAAAGAACCAATCTTAGTCGTTACCAAGCCGATACAATCTACTACCAAGTTATCATATTTTCTTCAAGTTCCTTCCGAATTACCTTCTAATTGATTCTTCTCATCGCCATGGTACCAAAATCCGATACCTGAAATCACCACGCGAGACCCTAGAACAAAATCAGATCGCCCTAAGGCTCATAAACCACTGAATATCTTTTAAGCACCCCAAAGTACCACATCTCAAATACTTACTCTAAAGAGACTTTCGATGAATTTAAGCTATTTTCCCTTTCATGATACTGGAATGTAGAATCCATTACCACATAGAAATACCACAAGTCTTGACACCGTCCAATGAAAATCTCAGTTTCTACCCAAACACACATCTTAAAGATTCCAAATTGTTGCACATAAACCTTGAATCCATCAGAACCATTCTCCAGAGTCACCCACTCTACGAAATGTTCAATTAAACTAATCAAACAAATCAAACAGTCTGTGCCCCCATTAACACACCAACACCCAAGGGAGTAACCCACATTCCTAAACAACCAAGCAAGTTCCTGCTCCACACACACTGCACCTTTTACCGATACAACTCAATCATTCAATAGAACTCATTTTTACCATAGGGTATAATACAATACTCGAGTCAATGGGGGTTCAAGTCCTTTGTAAGGTTATAACAGATTCATTAGAATACCTCGAACTTAAATCAACACAACACCTAATCGTGCAACTAACTTATCATTATCAGACTCCCCCACTTGGCTCAAAGCCATATATCAAGACAAGCAATAACTCTCAATGCCCATACGCTATCACCGCCACCACATCGCAGTGAGATTCAACTAAATCCTCCATAAGCTCATATACACAAACCATCTAATATCTCAAATCACCGGCAAATCTCACATTCACAATTGAACTCATAACACAACATGAAGATCCACTTCACTCCACAACTACACTATATGAGAGGTCCTTCAATGCACTCACAACTCGAGGCCATAGGTTAACTCAAGACAGAAGTCAAACACTCAATGGTTCATGTTACATCTCCAGCCAATTCTTTTTGTCAGAATCAAACAATATGAACACATCTCACCATCAAATCACACTCATCACATAGTCATTCAGTTATAAAATCCCACCAATAAGGACACAAACAGACATATAAGTCCCAAATGCATGTCAAGCCACAGACAAAATCCAGCCTCAAGTCCTCCAGGCTGGCCCATATTAATATGAAAAAGAAATCACATCTCGCACTCATCCATGAAAATCACAAGCCATCGATGCACAACTAATATCGAGCGCTCACGTGCGCATTCAAATACATGGAAGGAATTCAAAGAGTTATACTTTTGGCTGAATAAATGAATTCGCACGACAAGAATTGAAGAATGTGGGATTTTTTTTTCCTAAGGGTTCCACAACCTCTCGAAGATAAGAGCAGACGTCTCCGTACTGATCCGCAAGACTCTACTAAACCTGATCATGACTCGTGAGACCAATGTAACCTAGGATCTGATACCAACTTATCACGACCCCAAAACCAACCCGGTCGTGATGGCGCCTATCGTGGAACTAGGCAATCCTACACTCTTAACCAATTCGATTTCTATCATGACAATATTACAATATTACCTTTTTTCATCAGAGGAGAACCGAAATAAAAGATAGATTCAAACCTAAAATACTTTTAAAAGAGAAATCCCAAAATCTGGTGTCACTAAGTCATGAGCCAATACTACAACTGTAACTAAAATTTAACAAGACAACGTTGTCTTGGAATAATCAAGAAAAATACACAAGGAAGATAGGGAAAGAGATAGGCGGGTCTGCGATCGCCAAGCAGCTAGCTCGTCCTCTCCGAAAATGATCTGCAGCCAAAATGATCAACTGACACTACCATGGCCAGGGATACCTAGATCTGCACACAAGGTGCAGGGGGTAAGATGAGTACACCAACTCAGTAAGTAACAAGCCCAAACTGTGGGCTGAGAGGTAGTGATGGACTAAACCTCCATATTTACAACATAACCAATATACAGAGATTTTGGCACGCTTTCAGTTAATTAGACAGCTCAAGGTGATAAGACAAGTACGGTTCTGAACAAATTAACATATATAACTCAATGTATTTTACATGCCAATGCATTAGCAGTATTAAATGCACAATGCACTCCCACTCTCAAATACTCGTCCGCTCAGTACTGTATATGGCTCGCATTGCCCAGCGAAGTCCCAGATTATATACACATAAGACAAAAGTCACTTAGTACTGGGGAAGGACGATCCAGCCCTATGGAGAAGATACATATCCAGATAATGATACATCTCACAACCACTCAGCACTGTATATGGCTCGACGGCTCAGGCAAAATCCATCCCAGAATATGTATACACATCACTGACATCAATCGCTCAGTACCAGGGAAAAACAGGCCAATCCAGCCTCATGGAGAAAATCTATCTCCGAACATAATCACTTCGGACAAGATCCATGTCCAGGAAAGATCCATCCCTCAATATCACTACACTCACTGGGGGTGTGTTACAGACTCTGGAGGAGCTCCTACAGCCCAAGTGCTATCATAAGACAGATTCAGGCATAATCAATATAACATGTTGTGGCGTGCAGCCCGATCCCACAACTGTCACTCAATATCAGGCTCTCGGCCTCACTCCATCATCACTCTATAGTCTCGCTCACATGGGCTCACAATGTATGAACTAGCCCGAATCAATGATATAATGTGTAAGACAATAATTATCGAGACTAGAAATGATATGATATGCAACAATAGGACTGAGTATATGATGCTAATGAAACACATGTGATGACTGCAATAAGTGACCACTCGGGTCTCAACAATGTCGGCGTGAAGCCTTAACTTAATCTTTAGCATGATTTCTATCATGGTTTGCATTAAGACAACCGTTGGGGTCTCAACAGGATCAGCGTAAAGCCTCAACATAATATCTAGCATGATTTCCAACATGTTTACTTTAATCACATAGATAGAAGTACAAATATCAACAAGAAATAACCACTAAACGGTGCCATGGAATGAACCAGGTCACAAGTCTCACAGTGCACGATCGCACGCCCGCACGCCCTTCACCAAATTCTAATCACATAATACGTAGTTCGAGGTTTTGAACCCTCAGAACCAAGTTTGGAAGTGTTACTTACCCCAATCAAGCCAAAACTCTAATCGAAATCAGTATTATATCATTAATATATGCTAAAGGAGCGAAGCCCACTTCAAAATTATCAAATTGTATCACAAATACTGAATTCGGCCAAACCCGACCCCCGGGCCCACATCTCGAAACTCGACAAAAATCACAAAGCTAGAATCCTTACACTCTCACGAGCCCATACATACCAAATACATCAAAATCCGATGACAAATGACCCCTCAAATCCTTAAATCAAAGTCTTAGGTTTCCAAGCCCTAACCCCTCAAATTACACCATTAAATCCCACAAATTTCATGATTAAACAGTAAATAAAATCATCACAAACACAAGAAATGAAGTCCAAGTAACTTACCCAATTGATAGCCTTCGATTTCCTCTTAAAATCACTGCTCAAAAGCTCCAACCCGTCCAAAAATGGTGAAAAATGAGTGAAAAATTATGAAGGCAACCTTTTATAGGATTTGCCCAGCACTTTCCGCTTCTGCGGAAATTATCTCACACCTGTGGACCGCTTATGCGCCCAAAAATCCGCACCTGCAGAATTCACTTAAGTCTTCAGACACTGCACCTGCGCCCCAGATCTCGCACCTGAGGGCTCGCAGGTGCGGTCCAGCCCTCCGCTCCTGCGATCAATGTTGCTTCTGCGGTTTCCTTTCCGCTTCTTCGGCTCGCATCTACGGTCCCTAATCCGTAGGTGCGGTTATGACAGAAAGACAGCAGCTTCAACTGCAACTCCAAATTTTCCAACTCTCCGATAACCATTCGAAATCATCCCGAGGCCCTCGGGACCTTAACCAAACCTACCAACAAGTGACATATCGTTATTCAAACTCAGTCGAACCTTCGGAACACTCAAAACAACATCAAATCACCAAATTAACCTGAAATTCAAGCCTAAGGATTTCTAAACGATGCCGAAACCAACCAAACCACGTCCGAACGACCTGAAAATTTGCACACACATCACAAATAACTCTTCGAACTTATTTCAACTTTTGAAATTCCATTTTGACCTCGATAGCTAATGTTCCACTGCCGACCAGAAATTGCCAAAAATCTAATTTCCCATAAGACACTAATCTAATCAATGAAATCTAAGCAAAAGCAAGAAATTAGGAAATCGACCCAAAAAGCCTCCTCGAGCCCACATCTCGGAATCGGGTAAAAGTCCCAAAATATGAAGAATCATTCACTCACGAGTCCAACCATATAAAAATTACTCGGATCCGACCTCAAATCGCCTTTCAAAACTCGAAATTTTAGTTGAAGAACTTCTTCCTATTTTTCCCAAATTTTCAACCCCAAATCCAAAATTAAAGATGTATTTAATTAAAAAAAACCTAAATCGAGATTTGGTCATTCCTAGTAGCTGGTGTTGGTTGGAGATTCATGTTTGCCTTGTCCTTTGGAAAGCAAAATATGGCGCCTGGTGAGAGTATTAGAGGTGCTACATTGAGGTTTTAAACTTGGCTTCTGGATCCACAATCCATCTCATGTAAGGAGTCGACTAATTCACTTTGTGTAATAGTTAGCGTATTTCATCTTATTAGATATAGCATTAGTTCTAGCTTAGCATTTTTGAGGTTTGCGTTTCCAAATTATAAATGGATCCTTGTTTTTATTTATTTATATATTAGCCACTAGACAGCCTGCCTAGTGGTATAT
>ML427229.1:26812-47457 GCA_005239525.1 Nicotiana knightiana | reverse complement strand
ATTAAAGCACATAAAATTCAAGGTATATAATGCTTAAAATCATGAATTCTAGCCACACATCATCTAGACATAATTGACTTAATAACATCAATAATTATTCAATAAATCAATCCCAAAGCCTAATTATACATTTCCTATAATTCTTCCAAAAATACCAAAATTCGACCCCATGCCCACTTGGTCCAAACTCGAGGTTCGGACCAAAACCCGACTACGCATTCCCTCATGAACCCGAATATTCAATTTTTTTTGAAATCCGACCCCAAAATGAGGTTGAATTCCCAAAATTTCCAAAAGCGCTAACTCTACCCAAACCCCCAATTTCTACCCTTGGTTCCATGTCTTTAGGCATAGAATTTAGTGATTGATGAAGGAAAATGGAAGAAATTAGAGTTAAGATCACTTACCTAAGTGGTTATGGAGGAAGAGCAGCTTGGAAATCGGATATGGGGTTTGGAGAAGAAGAAGATGGTGAAAAATATGAAAATCCCGTAATGGGATTCTATTTTGGACACTTTAAATAGCTGGGCAAAAATGACCTACGCGATCGCGACATGTCTCATGCGACCGCGCAGAGTACTGGACCTAGACCATCGTGATCGCGAAAAAGGGAATGTGATCACAGAGTATACCAACACAGCCTATCGCGATCGCGACACAGAGATCGCGCTCGCAGTGGGCAAAATAGCACCCAGCCCCCGACTCGCATTTGCACTACGCGTTCGCGTGTGGCCCTTCGCGATCGCATAGAGTACTGCCCCCAGACTCCGCGATCGCAACCCAGGCCCTACATTCGCATAGGGTAATTTCCCAACTCCCAGCCATTAGCACATCGCGATCGCGTGAATTACACCGCGATCGCGGAGAGTAAATCATAGAACATTAGAAACAGCAGAACACCAGATTTTTCTAACTCTTTTGCACCCCGACACCTACCCGAAACTCACCTAACCCTCGAGGCTCAAAACCAAATATACACACGACTTCAAAATCATCCTACGAACTTATTCGAGTAATTAAACCACTAAAATAACATCAAAAACACATATTGAATATGTTCCGCGCGGAACTATAATACGGGCTCGGTAACACAGATTTCACGTCAAAGTTCATTTTCAAAAGTCTTTATTATTTCCAGAAAACAATTTCCTTTAAAAAATTCATTTCTCGGACTTGGGACCTCTAAATTCGATTCCGGGCATACACCCAGGTCCCATATTTTCCTACGGACCTTTTGGGACCGTCAAATCACGGGTCTGGGTCCGTTTACCAAAAATGTTGACCAAAGTCAACTTTATTCCATTAATTATCATAAATTCAACTGTTTAACACATTTCCACATAAAGACTTCCAGGCTATGCGCCCGAGCTGCGCATGCACATCGAGGTGAGATTAACGGAGGCTTTCGGGGCCTCAAAACACAGTTTTTTCTGCATTTATACAAGATGACGCTTTGGGTCATCACAATCTCCACCTCTAAAACAACCGTTCATCCTCGAATGGAAATAGAAAGGTACCTGAATCGGGGAAAAGGTTGGGATATCGGCTCCGCATATCGGACTCGGACTCCCAAGTAGATGCCTCAACAGGCTGACCTCTCCACTGAACACGAACCGAAGGATAACTCTTCGATCTCAATTGTCGCACCTACCGGTCTAGTATGGCTACCGGCTTCTCCTCATAAGACAAATCCTTGTCCAACTGGACACTCCTGAAGTCAAGTACGTGAGATGGATCCGCAATATACCTCCGGAGCATAAACACGTGAAATACCGGATGCACGGCTGACAAACTAGGTGGCAAGGCAAGTCTGTAGGCCACCTCTCCTACCTTATCCAGAATCTCAAATGGACCAATGTACCTAGGACTCAACTTGCCCTTCTTTCCGAATCTCATCATGCCCTTCATGGGCGACACCCGAAGAAATACTCGGTCGCCTATCATAAATGCCAAATCTCAAACTATGCGATCCGCATAACTTTTCTGCCTGGACTGAGTTGTACGAAGTCTATCCTAAATGATCTTCACCTTGTCCAAGGAATCCTGGACTAACTCAGAACCCAACAATCTAGCCTCCTCCGGATCAAACCATCCGACTGGAGACCGATACCGTCTACCATACAACGCCTCATACGGATCTATCTGAATGCTCGACTGATAGCTGTTGTTGTAGGCAAACTCAGCTAAAGTCAAGAACTGGTCCCATGAACCACCAAGGTCAATGAAACAAGCTCGCAACATATCCTCCAAAATCTGAATAGTACGCTCGGACTGTCCGTCCGTCTGAGGATGAAATGTGGTGCTTAAATCAATCTGTGTGCCCAACTCTCGTTGAAATACTCTCCAGAAATGGGAGGTAAACTGAGTACATCGGTCTGATATAATGGATATGGGCACACCATGCAGTCTAACAATCTCTCTCATATAGATCCTTGCCAACTTCTCTACTAAATATGAAACTGATACTGGGATGAAGTGCGCTGACTTGGTCAGCCTATCCACAACGACCCATACTGCATCAAACATCCTCTGAGTCCGTGGGAGCCCAACTACAAAGTCCATGGTGATACGCTCCCACTTCCACTCGGGAAGCTGAATCTGCTGCATCAAACCGCCGGGTCGCTGGTGCTCGTACTTAACTTGCTGACAGTTTAAACACCGAGCTACATAAGCTACAATATCCTTCTTCATCCTCCGCCACCAATAGTGCTGCCGCAAGTCCTGGTACATCTTTGCGGTGCTCGAATGAATAGAATATTAGGAACTATGGGCCTCCTGAAGTATCAAATCATGAATACCATCCACAGCAGGTACATAAATCCGACCCTGCATCCTCAAAACTCCCTCATCATCAACCGTAACCTACTTGGCATCTCCGTGCCTGACTCTATCTCTAAGAACACATAAATGGCGATCATCATACTGCCTGGCCCGAATACGTTCATACAATGAAGAACGGGCCACGATATGGGCCAAAACACTGTCAGTCTTAGAAATCTCCAATCTCACAAATCGGTTGGCTAACGCCTGAACATCCAAAGCAAGAGGTCGCTCTCCGACTGATAAATAGGCAAGACTACTGATCACGCTCAACTATGTCTTGTAGAAGACTAAGCGGGCGTTGCAAATATAATCCTGGGGTATTATGCCCAGAGTCGATCCCACAGGGAATTGACGTATCAAGCACGCTGTTAAAATACTACTCAGCTGTCACCTGATGTTATTTAAATTACTAATACTAAATATTAAAACTAAAGATTAACTATGCTAAGGTATAAACAATTGTAATAAAAATCTAAGGTTATGGTTTCCCCCGCTGGTGAACTTACTTCTCGGATACTTCGTATAGCTTGATTAGTCGTCTCTATCAATCATGAACACTCTATCTACCATAAATCTCTCTCAAGTAATTATGATAATTTACTAGACGCACTCTCTCAAGTTACGCTAGCTAGATTGCATTACAGTTCACTTAGATTGCACCCGAAGTATCGTTATCTCTAATCCAACCTCTAAACCCTCGGTTATGACTTTCGTCTATACTCTGGGAGTGGTGTTGTTCAAACAATTACCTAAATATGCACTCTCTCTCAAGTAGATACATAATAAATAGGCACAGCTAATTGAGGGCCCTTCAATCAACTACAACAAGAACGTAGTTGAACAAATAGAGTTTAATCAACCAATCAAAGCTATATTAATATCACAATAAGTTTATTCCCCAACGGGTTCCACAAGAAATTAGCTAAACAAATTCATAAGAATAAAATCTAAAACAACTAGCATAATTAAACTACAAAGTAAGGAAGAAAATATGTACAAATTGATGTTTTGCCTTCGATTCACTCTAAACTCGAATCTCTGTGTATCCCTGTGAATCTCCCTTTGTAGTTGTGTTTTAGGAGTCTATTTATAGGTTTAGGGTGAACCCTAACCGTGTAGGAGACTTCTATTTCAATTAGAAAACACTTAAACCCGTCAAAACTCGATTTCTGGCCGACTGGGGACCCTGGCGTTTGGACCCAAACGCCTGGCTAACGCCAGGCTAGGGCTGGCGTTTCAGCCCAAACGCCTGGCTAACGCCAGGGTAGGGCTGGCGTTTCAGCCCAAACGCCTGGCTAACGCCAGGTAGGGTCAGGGTGTTTGGCTCTGTCGCCCGGCTATCGCCCGGGTGTCTCCTTTCGCGTATCTTTCGACGTATTTGCATCTTTTTAGCTCCGTTTCCATCTCCACTTCACCTACACATGAAATAAACTCCATTAAGCACATAAAAAGTGTAATTTTATCATTAAGGCGCATAAAATGTAAGGTATATCACATGTTAAACTATGCAATTTAGTCTCGCATCAAGACCCATACTGGCTGACTTCCGGCTCAAAGCATCTGCCACCACATTGGACTTCCCCGGATGATAAAGAATGGTAATATCATAATCCTTCAGCAACTCTAACCATCTCCTCTGTCTCATGTTCAACTCCTTCTATTTGAGCAGATACTGTAAGCTCTTATGATCCGTGAACATCTCACATGGCACACCATACAAATAATGCCTCCAAATCTTCAATGCATGCACAATAGCTGCTAACTCCAAGTCATGAACTGGATAGATCTTCTCATGAACCTTCAACTGACGAGAAGCATAGGCTATAACCTTGCCATCCTGCATCAACACTGCACCAAGCCCAACCCGTGAAGCATCACAATACACGGTATACGATCCTGAACCTGTGGGCAAAACTAACACTGGTGTCGTGGTCAAGGCTGTCTTGAGCTTCTGAAAGCTCGCCTCACACTCATCAGACCACCTGAACTGAGCACTCTTCTGAGTCAACCTGGTCATCGGGGCTGCAATGGATGAAAAGCCCTCCACAAACCGGCGATAATAACCTGCTAAGCCCAAGAAACTCCGGATCTCTGTAGCTGAGGTGGGTCTAGGCCAATCTCTGACTGCTGAAATCTTCTTGGGATCCACCTGAACACCCTCTGACGATACCACATGGCCTAGAAATGCAAATGAACTTAACCAGAACTCACACTTGGAAAATTTTGCATACAACTGACTATCCCTCAAATTCTGGAGGACAACCCGAAGGTGCTGCTCATGCTCCTATCGACTGCGAGAGTATATCAATATATCATCAATGAAAACAATGACTAACGAGTCCAAATAAGGCCTAAACACTCGGTGCATCAACTCCATAAAAGCAGCGAGGGCATTTGTCAGCCCAAATGACATCACCAAGAACTCATTGTGCCCATAACGAGTGCGAAAGGCTGTCTTAGGGACATCAGACGCCCTAATCCTCAGCTGGTGGTAACTAGATCAAAAATCAATCTTGGAAAACACTGAAGCACCCTGAAGCTGGTCGACTAAATCATCAATCCTCGGCAAAGGATACTTGTTCTTAATAATAACCTTATTCAACTGTCGGTAGTCAATACACATCCTCATCGAGCATATTTCTTCTTGACAAAATATACTGGGGCACCCCAAGGAGAAACACTAGGCCTAATGAAGCCTTTAGCCAACAAATCCTGCAACTGATCCTTTAACTCCTTCAACTCTGGCGGGGCCATACGATACGACGGAGTAGAAATAGGCTGGGTGCCCTAAGCTAACTCAATACAAAAATCAATATCCCTGTCGGGTGGCATACCCGGCAGGTCAGCAAGGAATACCTCTGGAAACTCACGACCCACGGGCACAGACTCCAGGGAAGGAACCTCGACGCTAGAATCACGAACATAGGCCAGATAGGCCAAACAACCCTTCTCGACCATGCGCTGAGTCTTCATATAAGAAATAACTCTACCAGAAGAATGACTAGGAGTCCCCCTCCACTCCAAACGAGGCACCCCTGGCAAAGCCAAGGTCATTGTCTTGGCATGACAGTCCAGAATAGCATAATAGGGGGATACCCAATCTATCCCCAATATAACATCAAAGTCAACCATATCGAGAAGCAAAAGATCAACCTGAGTCTCCAGACCACCAATAACTACTAGACAAGCACGGTAGACTCGATCTACCTCTATAGAATCACCCACCAGTGTAGACACATGCACAATAGTACTCAAGGAATCACGGGGCATACTCAAATAAGGGGAAAAATATGAAGACACATAGGAGAATGTAGAACCCGGATCAAATAACACCGAAGCCTCTCGGCTGCAAACTGAAACCATACCTGTAATAACTGCATCAGAAGCCTCAGCATCAGGCCTGGCAGGAAAAGCATAGCACCGGGGATGAGCCCCTCCAACCTGAGTATCTCTTGGTCGACCTATTGCGGCCTGACCTCTACCTCTCGTGGCATGTCCTCCACCTCTATGAGTCTGACCTCCACCTCTAGCACCCCGACCGCCACCCTTAGTTGGCTGAGGGGGTGGGGGTGCGCCTCATGTGGGAACCATGGCACGGGAACCCTGATACTGAGACCCACCAGAACCTCGGGGGCAAAACCTGGAAATATTCCCCAAACCACCGCAAGAATAACAAGGCCTCTGCTGATGTGGCTGCTGCCTCTGGAACTGGCCCTGTCGACCCTGATAACCACCCTGGAATCTCTGAAGCGGCGATGCACTGATAGGTGCTGGTGGTGCACTAATAGGAGCTGGCGGTGCACTCTGAGCTACCTGAAGTGCCGACTGATAGGGCTTGGGAGGATGACCTCTGCCGAAAGAATCCCTGCCCCCGGATGAGGCTCCACTGAATCGACCGAAGTGACGGGGCTTCTTGTCAGCCCCCTGACCACCACCCTGTGACATAATCATCTCAATCCTCCTGGCCACATTGGCCGAATCCTGTAACGAAATATCAGTACCTGACTCCTTGGCCATGTGAAGCCTGATGGGCTGAGCCAAACCCTCAATAAACCTCCTCACTCTCTCACGATCAGTGGGGAGTATCATAATAGCATGCCGAGCTAGAGTGATGAACTTGGTCTCGTACTCAGTGACAGACATAGATCCCTGCTGGAGGCGCTTAAATTGCCTCCAAAGATCCTCCCTCTGAGTAACTGGAAGGAACTTCCCCACAAATAACTCGGAGAACTGAGCCCAAGTCAATAGTGCAGACCCAGCTGGCCTGGTCAAGCAATAGTCTCTCCACCAAGTCTTGGCAGAACCCGAAATACGAAAATTAGCAAAATCAACTCCATTGGACTCTAATATGACCATGTTCCGAAGAATGTCATGAAAACTGTCCAAATAGTCCTGGGGATCCTATGATGGTGCACCAGTAAATGTAGTAGTGAATAACTTGGTGAATCTATCCAATCTCCATAAAGCATCTGCTGACATAGCTGCTCCCTCAACTGCCGGGGCCATAATGCCCGGCTGAGCTACTACGATCGTCTGAGGTACCGGAGTCAGGAACTAAGGATCTAACAACTCTAGCGTGCGAGTAGCAGAAGTCTGGGTCCCTCCCCCAGCCTGAGAGACGGCTGGTGCAGTAGGAAGAAGACCGGCCTGAGCCACACTCTCCATGAGTCCCACTAAGCGGACTAGAGCGTCCTGAAGCACCGAGGTGGAAATGAACCCATCTGGGACCTGAGCTGGTCCAACTGGAACTGTCTGAGTAGGAACCTTACCGGCAAAGTCTACCTGTGGGTCTTCTACTGGGGTTGCTACTCTAGGCTGAGCCCTGCCCCTGCCTCGGCCTCTAATACGGCCTCGGTCCCTCGTAGGAACTGCAACAGGAGAATCGGGTTGCTGATCGGTAGATGAGGAATCACGCATTCTCTCCATCTGCGAGAGAATAGAATCGAAACTCAATTAGCATTTAGAATTCAAATCACACGACAGAAAAGAAGAAAAGTGAAGTTATTCCTACCTTTGCAGCCTCTGGGGGTTAAGTACAGACGTCTCCGTACCGATCCCTCAGACTCTACCAAGTTTGTCCGTGAGTTGTGAGACCTCAGCAACCTAGTGCTCTGATACCAACTTGTCACGACCCGAAATCCCACCTTCAGGCCGTGATGGCACCTGACGTTGCACCCGTAAGGCAAACCAACGTGTTAACTGAATTGATTTATTAACAAATGAGAATAACAAACACTTACTAGATAAATGAGATAAAGTGCGGAAGCATTAACATAAATCTAAATAGCAATAGCTAATAACGATGAAATCCCTTTAAGTACAAAACCGAGAAATGGAGTCACAACCTCACGAACCAGTCTAAGATTTGACTAAAAAACAACAGTTTGAAAATAAAATGATGAATCTGTCTGGAAAACACATAAATGACAGAGTGAAAGATAGACAGGGACACCGAGATCCGCGAACCCCTGCAGAACTACCTCGGTGTCGTCTGGAATGGACTGAAGGACACTCCCACTAACGATGTCCACTGGGTCTGGCTGCGTAATCTGCACAACATAAAGAAATGCAAGTGTAGCAGCAGTACAATCGACCCCATGTATTGAGTAAGTGCCGAGCCTAACCTCAGAGAAGTAGTGACGAGGCTAGGACACGACGACAAATTGTACCTGTGCAATCAATAGTATAGCATAAAATAAACAAGAATACCGTGCGGGGAAGAACATGCTAGGGATAAGAGGGGCAACACTTGCTAAAACAGTAGAATCAAGTACTAACGGAAATGTAGAAGTAAAACAGGAAATATCAACCTGAATAAGTAAAATAGACAGGAGAAAACATGGCATGACCCCTCGTGTATAACCTCAAAATCACACGGCACAGAATGTCCCCTCGCGCATAAACAATAATGACTCGGCACGGAATGTCCCTTCGTGCATCAATAATAATCAATCGGCGCGGAATGTCCCCTCGCGCATAAATAATAATCAATCGGCACGGTATGTTCCCTCGTGCATAAATATAATCAATCAGCACGGTATGTTCCCTTGTGCATAAATATAATCAATCGGCATGGAATGTTCCCTTGTGCATAAATAATAATCATCGGCACAAAATGTTCCTTGGTGCATAAATAATNCAACAATTGATATGAAAGTTTAACAATACGACATTTCAAATGTACAGAAATAATCAACAAAATTCTACTGTCCCGGCAAGGGACTCAGCTATAACCAATCTCACTCAGAGGTATAATGTCAACAGTAAAATCCTCGACCGAACACATAATTAGTAACTTTCTACGTCATGAAGTAACCTTAAGGTACCACTTCCAAGGTTCTCAATAATTCACAACACGGAGAATATCAAAGAACATTAAATAACTCATCGAAATTTGACTCACGGGCATGCTTTACCACAACATATAGGTACCCGTCACCTCACCTATACGTTGGACATGAATTACACATAGCAAATAAGACTCTATACCTACTCCCTCAAGCTAAGGTTAGGCCAAACACTTACCTCGGCTCCAAGAATGCAAGTCAAGCCTCAATCACGGCCTTTCCTCTTGAATCCAACTCCGAAACGATAATATCTAGACATAATTGACTTAATAACATCAATAATTATTCAATAACTCAATCCCAAAGCCTAATTATATATTTCCCATAATTCTTCCAAAAACACAAAAATTCGACCCCAGGCCCGCTTGGTCCAAACTCGAGGTTCGGACCAAAACCCGATCACCCATTCCCCCATGAACCCGAATATACAATTTTTTTTTGAAATCCGACCCCAAAATGAGGTTGAATTCCCAAAATTTTCAAAAGCCCTAACTCTATCCAAGACCCCCAATTTCTACCCTTGGTTCCATGTTTTTAAGCCTAGAATTTAGTGATTGATGAAGGAAAATGGAAGAAATTAGAGTTAAGATCACTTACCTAAGTGGTTATGGAGGAAGAGCAACTTGGAAATCGGATATGGGGTTTGGAGAAGAAGAAGATGCTGAAAAAATATGAAAATCACGTAATGGGATTCTGTTTTGGAAACTTTAAATAGTTGGGAAAAAATGACCTACGGATCGCTACATGTCTCATGCGATCGCGCAAAGTAATGGACCTAGACCATCGCGATCGCGAAGAAGGGAATGCAATCGGAGAGTATACCAACACAGCCTATCGCGATCGCGACACGGAGGTCGCGTTCGCAGTGGGCAAAATAGCACCTAGCCCCCGGCTCGCATTTGCACTACGCGTTCGCGTGTGGCCCTTCGCGATTGCATAGAGTACCGCCCCCAGGCTCTGCAATCGCAACCCAGGCCCTGTGTTCGCGTAGGGTAATTTCCCAACCCCCAGCCATAAGCACATCGTGACCGCGTGAATTACACCGCGATCGCGGAGAGTAAATCACAGAAAATCAGAAACAACAGAACACTAGATTTTTCTAGCTCTTTTGCACTCCGACACCTACCCGAAACTCACCCGAGCCCTCGGGATTTAAAACCAAATATACACACGACTTCAAATCATCCTACGAACTTATTCGAGTAATTAAACCACTAAAATAACATTAAAAAACAATGATTAAACTCAAAAATCCATAGAATTTTCTCAAACTTCATAAACTATCAAATTTTCCAATTTTGATCCGAAACACGTCAAACCAAGTCTGTTTCTTTCCAAATTTTACAGATAGCTCACATAACACATATTGAACCTGTTATAGGCTCCAGAACCATAATAGGGGCTCAGTAACATAGATTTCACGTCAAAGTTCATTTTCAAAAGTCTTTATTATTTCCAGAAAACAATTTCCTTTAAAAAATTCATTTCTCGGACTTGGGGCCTCGGAATTCAATTCCGGGCATACGCCCAGGTCCCATATTTTCCTATGGACCCTCCGGGACTGTCAAATCACGGGTTCGGGTCCGTTTACCAAAAATGTCGACCAAAGTCAACTTTATTTCATTAATTATCATAAATTCAACTGTTTAACACATTTCCACATAAAGACTTCCCGGCTACGCACCCGAGCTGTGCACGCACATCGAGGTGAGATAAATGGAGGCTTTCGGGGCTTCGAAACACAGTTTATGCTACATTTACACAAGATGACCTTTTGAGTCATCACACTCGCACCTGCGGAAATGGACGAGGAAGCCTTACCCCGCACCTGCGGAGAGGAGACCGCACTCGCGGTTCCGCTGCTGCGAAACTTTGTCCGCACCTGCGAGAAATGGGCTGCCCGCTAGGGGTCGCACCTGCGAGGCTGGGACTGCAGGAGAGGTCCCGCACCTGCGACTGGGCAACCGCACTTGCGGTCACACCAGAACAGGTGCACCAACAGCTATTTCAATTGGTTTTTGGCCTCGTGTGGTGTCCGGTAGGCACCTGGGCCCACCCAAGCCCCCGTCCAAATATACCAACAAGTCCCAAATCATAATACGGACTCGCTCGAGCCTTCGGAACACTCAAAACAATGCTAAAACTCAAAATCACATCCCAAAACCCCTAGAATCATAACTTAAGAACTTCAAGTTCTTGAATTCGCTAATAATGCACCGAACCGACCTATACTACTAGGAATGACACCAAATTATGCAAGCAAGTCAGAAATGACATAACAAAACTGTTCCCGATCTCAAAATTCCGTTCGGACCTCGATAATACAAAAACACGTTCCAAACAAAATTTCAAACTTAAGGAAACTCTAATTTCGGTATTGGGCGCCGAAACGCCCCGGGTCATCCAAAACCTATTCCGAACATACGCCCAAGTCCGAAATCATCACACGAAGCTACCGGAACCGTTGAAACTCGATTCGAGGTCGTTTATTCAATGTTGACCGAAGTCAAACTTTGGCCTTAAAGGCCAACCTTAAGGAACCAAGTTTTCCTATACCACTCTAAACGCTTCCGAATTCCGAATCACCAATTCCCGCAAGTCATAAATCATAATAAGCCTCTACGGGAAGTCTCATTTAAGGGAACGGGGTCTTGATACGTGAAACAACCGGTCAGGTCGTTACAAGGTATTTAATACACAAAAACAAACATTTTAAATTCAATTTCGAAATACAAACAATAAAATAGGGCAGAAGAGTACAACGGTCAAGATTAACTACAGTTTGAAACTATGCAATCAAAGTTTGTGACTGTTTCTGTAGTCATACAGCCACTCAAATAACTCATTCCAGGTAATGGCATGTATCCCTCAACAAAATCAAGAATACCAACTTCTTGCTTTGTCCCAAGTAAAAGTCTTAAACCAAGAAGCATAGTTGAGTAATAGTAAATTAATAATGGAAGCTGCGAACACGGGGTATAGTTGCAGAAACTGGGATGCAACAAAGTATCACTACCATATCTTGATATACCGGTCATGACTCACTGAGGCTATAGTTCCTGTCGGAGGTGAATCTGCAAATGAAGAAATTATGCCATCATGTGCTTGGTATGGCCAAGTTTTGTGGCTCTGGTACATTGGATTCCACAGCTCCAATAACCGCAAAAACACTCGACATGTTACTTTCCTTCATGAAATATCAAAGAATCTAGGATCATCTAAAAAATTATCTGAAACACGTTTTGAGATGGTTACATGTAATTCAGGTGAATAATCCTAGGTTACATTTGTTGTTGTGCAACTATATAGAGACAAAAATCAAGCCAAGTCTACAAAGAACTTATCTTTGAGCTCAAAGATTCAGCAGAACTTCTGTTAAGCATACCTCATGAGAACGAATCGTCAAGATTTGAGCACGGTCAGGGTGGAAAGTGCATGACTGGAACTTATTGCCACTGGAGCGCAGTTCATGTAAACACTTTCTTCCGCTAACACACCATATCCGTGCACTATCTTCGCTCATGAATGCCAGGATATTCCCGCTCATATCCTAACAGATAGAACAAACATCTTCGACATGTGGTATATGAGAGAAAAGGAGACCGCATTGATAGGATACAGTAATGTTGCAGATAAGAAATTTAAGACAAGCTTGATTTGGAATAAAATATCGTACTTGTAACTGTAGTTGGACGCTGTTAGTCTCCACATCAAATATATTTATAATATTTCCTGTAGAACATGCCAAAAGGTTCCCAAATCGAGGTTGGAATATAACCTGTCTACTACCTCCCTGTATTTGTACCAAGAGCAAATCAATACTATCTTTTGTGAATTGAGTAAATCTAATTCTTTAGAAAGTCACTTTAGCTCTGTACTTTCTCTTTGTTGAATGTGATACCTATTGTGAACAACAAATTTTTGACCACACCGAATTCCATACTATTTTAGTGTAAATATTTATTTTAGGTCTTATCGTATATTTTAAAACTTTTATCTTACTTTTAGTAGAGTTTATTTAAGAAAATTAAAAACTACAAAAAATATATTAACATTCGTAGAATACATATTTTATTTCTATTTATAAAGAATATTTTTTATTATATGGTTTCTTTTAATTAGAATTTTAATAAGTAAGATAAATAATCTTTCTTAGTATCTTTTAAAGTACATGTAAATACATAGTTTCCTATATTGTAAGAGCTAGTTGTTAATCTTCATAATTTAATATATATTAAAAAAATACAAAAGAAAAAAGGAAGAAAACAAAATGAAGTAACTTAAGTAAAAATGGATAAAGTTTGCAACAAGAAAAAAAGCCACGTTTCTCATCTTTTTCCCATACTCCCCATGTCCTATTCCCCACTTCCCCATTTCCCCCACTCACAATCCCACATCCCCACTTATAACTTTGAATAAAGGGATCTGGGGCAGCTAACACAAAAGGAGGGAACGAAGAAGAAACAAAAGATTTTGCGAAAAAAGAAAACAAAAAAAAAAGAGAGAAAAAGAGGAAAAGAACATGAAAAGAGAAAAGAAACAAAAACAAAAAGGTGATTCAACCTTCTTTTTCTCTAAGAAAATAAGCCACAACTTCTCCAATTTTTCCCATGAGAACACCTTCGTTTCTCACCCCAAACCAGCCCCCAAAAAATGCTGAAAACAATCCCCTTAAAACACCAACAAAATAGTCCCTAAATGAGCGAGAACATCAGCTAAAATTGCTGCCATTTTCGCCGAGAAAACAGTCCCAAAATCACTGTAAAATACACTTGAAACCAGCCCTTTTTTGCCCATAAAACCAGTCCAATACAACCCCCCCTAAAAAAAAATCTTTGAAGCAGCCGTTAGTCACTCCAAAAATCGAGTTTCAGCGAGGTCAAGTTGAGTTTGTCCGTACGGTGGTCTGGTCCACTTTCAAGTTTAGATTAGTGGTTGTGCTAGCGTTCGAGTTTTAGTCGGCGCCTTCTTTATGTTCTAGTTGGAGGTTCATCAATATATTGGAAGTTGAAGGTCTCATTCTAACTCTATCTATTTTATTTTATCTTTTGCTTTTCAGATCTTGCATTTGTTTATGTTTGAATAATGTTTGGAGAGGTTCTCTGTTTACTCTATATCTCTAAATGAAAATGCTGTCTTTATTTGTTTAATAGAGATTAGCTCAATTGTCTTGTTAGGAATATTACTAATTAACTACTAATTTATAGGTTCTTGTTTGATGTGCTTATGACATAATTTCCAGTAAATCCGTTCATGAATTTTTATGTAGTAGACGTATATTCTTGTTTTATGAATGTGTAATTGTGTGTAGTAGGAAGGATATGTTTTGTTTTGTTGAATTTAAGATAAAACGATTTGAAATATGTTTTGAATTTAGAAATGAATCCATCTCGGTCAATTGGCATCTATGAGCTCATTTAAATTTATTAATGGGACATACAGTATCTTTTGAGAATAAAGTTTGGCTATTTAATTGTCTTGTCCATGGGGTGAGCGTTATTTTTTTTGTTGTTGTTATTTTTGGAAACTTAAATTTGGGTGAAATAATTTGATCTTGCCAAAGCCCAAACTAATGAAGTAACAAGCTAGCCTATTTCTCTTTAATGAGTATGTCTCCATAAAACTGATCCAAATACGTTAGAATACTTTAGGCGTGTTCTAATCTATTATCATGATTGTGTACACATTCATGTGACATAAATATAATTCTCAAATTAAAAACCAAGGTATGCTTTCGTAAAACTTTGGCAAAACAATCTTAATAAATATACAAATATATATCTGTCACGACTCGAAAAACCACATTCAGGCCGTGACTGCATCTAACGTTGAACCCGCTAGACAAGCCAACTTGTACAGGTTAACGTTGAACCTGCTAGGCAAGCCAGAGGTGGAGGACATGCTCTATGTTGTAGAATAGGACAGGTTAATGTTGTTGTTAAGTCTATCCTCGTCACTACTTCGGCCGAGGTTAGGCTCGACACTTACTAAGTACATGGGGTCAGTTGTACTGATGCTACACTGCACTTCTTATTGTTGTGGAGATCCCGCACCTGGACCCAGTGGACAGCATTGAGGGAGTGTCCTTCAGTCCACCCCAGAGGCTTCAAGGTATACCTGCTGGCGTTCGTGGGCCTTGGCGTCTCTCCTATACCTAGTTCTTTATTTCTATCTTGTCTTTCCTCTAGTTTTCAGAGACAATAATGTATTTCCTTTCAGACTTTGTATTTAGCACTCCTATAGACAGTTCGTGAGTTTGTGACTCCAGGTTTTGGAAAATTATTGCGACGTTGTATTAAGTTATCTTTACTTAGCTTGCGATTTATCTACTATTACTGTTAAAAATTGTAAAGTGTTTTATTTTAATTATGTTAATTCAGTGTTATCATGTTAGTTTAACTGTACACGTTGGCTTGTCTAGCGGGTTCAACGTTAGACGCAGTCACGGCCTGAAGGTGGGTTTTCGGGTCGTGACAATATCTCGAATCTAAAAGAGACAAAATAATTAAATATTTTAAATACACTATTAGCCCATGTGTTCATACCCGAACCTTAGATTTTTATGTTCAAGTAATAAAAGGGTCCTGTGCACATTCCTGCATCTCGATGCCTTTAAATTTAAAATAATTATGTTTTAACCATGTGCACATTCCGTACCTTGGTTTAACATTTAATTTCAAAGAAATGCCTTGTGTGCGTACCACATCTTGGTGAATACAATTAATAAAAATATAATAATTAATTAAGCGGTAATAAAGCCATAATCAATATAATACAAGAATAACTAAAAATAAATTGATTTATGCCTTACATCAGTCAATAAAGCGACCGTGCTAGAACCATCAGACTCGAGGGGTGCCTTACACCTTCCCCTCGGTCAAAATAATTCCTTACTCAGTCTTCTATTTTTCGTAGACCATGAATTAGGAGTCAAATCTTCCTTTTGATAAAGGATTCAATAAAAAGTGACTTGGAACACCAAAATTCAATTCCAAGTGGAGACTCTAAATCATAAATAATCCCTTTTCAAAACGTCACTTTTATTGGAAAAACTCTTCTAACTCAACTTCGTAATAGGGTTGAGTGGGCATAAAAGAGGTGTGACTGCTCTGGCGACTCTGCTGGGGACTATTAATAAGAATTTGAGCTTTGTACATTGATTATTGTTTGGCTTTTATCATGTTTTTGATATTATTGTTTTTGGGAGCCTGATGTGCTATTTGTTTCTTATTTTCCGCTTTAATATTTATTTGAACTGTGATATAAATTGTATCCTCTCTCGCACCCTTCTGAGTCCTCTGATAGGTAGTCATGTTGTGTTTGCCTACCAGCATCACAAAATTTCTTTCTTGAGATAAAGCCAGTTAGCCTACCAGCTTCTGGTGAAGGATTTAGTCATACATGATTAAGCGGGAGAGCCATTAGCTAGCCAGTGTTGTTCTACTACTGGTGATGCTTGACGCTCCTCGGCTCGGGTTGTCCGCCCTGGTAAGTCAGGTCTAGATACCATCTCCTTTAAGATTTGAAAACTTAGAAGAACAAGCCACAAGAAATGAATATCCCTAGTAGGCTACGTTTTATTTGCATCATGTGCATTGGACTTAGCGGGACTCGGCACAGGGGCCGGGTCCGGGTCCGGGTCCGTCTAGGACAGGTACCAATTTTTCAGACCAACATGTTCATTTTTCTTTGCTACATGTAACATTATTTTGTAAGCTTAACTGAAATGTTGACCGGCTTTAGGATAGATCGATTAAACAAAGGAGAGAGAAAGAAAAAATTTCCTCCAAGTTTTCGTAAAATACCTTTTTTTTAAAAATAAAATAAAATTTTGAAGGGTTCTAGTATATAAAATCACAATTTTCAAAATATTTTTTTTAAAATTATTTTGACCGAACTACGCACGTTTGATTCTCACCGTATGTGAGATACGTAAGCAACCTTCATCAGGCTCAACCCCATTTAAAAAAAAAAAATATATATATATATATATATACACACAAATATATAAAAAAAAGAGTGTATATGGACTATTATTATTATTATTATTATTATTATTATTATTATTATTATTATTATTATTATTATTATTATTATTATTATCATTATTATTGTTATTATGATTATTATTATTATTATTATTATTATTATTATTATTTTTCTCTCTAGTCAAAAAATAAAAAATAATAATATAGTCACTTTGTTAGTTTTTTCTCTTTCGACCAGTTTTGCCTATGTGCTCGGTCTTTTTGTCAAAGTAGCCTTAAAACCTTCCTCGAAAATGTAAAATGGCCATTTTAACAAAAGATGCCAGTTTTTTATGTTCACTTATTTTTACAAAAAAAAATAGTCATTTTTGAGCCTTCTTTTCTTTCTCATAATTATTTTACTAATTTAACCAATTTTGTTTTAGTCCCACAGTTTGGTTTTTGTTTTTATTTTTTATAGAGTCAAAAGCTGAGAAATCAGATTTTTCGTGTCAATAATATATTTGATTAAAAACTAATCCCGTGTCTGGATAAATAGGTACACCATGAGTAGGGAAAGAGGTAAATCTGAAAAGAGGCCCAGGTCAGAAGGAATACCGAATTTTCTTATTGTTGATCAGATACCACAATTGTTGTGGGATTGGTGGAGAGATTTTAAGGAATATGAGCGAAACCAGATAAAGAAGTATTTGGGACATTTGGTTCACATGATGAAGATCAAGCCTACGAGGGATGTGATCGAAGCTTTGATTCCGCACTGGGATCCTGAAAATAATGTGTTCCATTTTACTGACTGTGAAATGACTCCGACCTTGGAGGAAATCGCCCATTTCCAGGGGTGGGGCAACAATCTTCGCCGCCAAAGGCCCATTGTACCAAAAAATGTGAACGAGGGTAAGTTTCTGAAGCTCCTGAACATAAATTATGGAGAGTATGAAGGTTTAGGAGGCAAGTGGGTTAAGTTGGGATTTCGGTTTCACATGTACGGCCTAGAATGCAATTTTGAAAGGAATGTGGGAAAAGTAAAATCGAAGGAAGACAAGGAAATATGGAAGATACACAGGAGGTTTGCATTTATGATTGCTTTTTTGGGGCGTGTAGTTTTTCCAGAAAGGGAAGGACGCATTGACATCCGCTTGGCAGGTGTAGTTGAGGCTCTGACCTCAAAAGGGGATGATTATACTTTGGTCCGTATGATTCTTTCTTCCATTTTTCATGCTTTAACTAGATGTAAATTGGGCGCACGAAACTTTGATGGCTGCAACATTTTGTTACAGATGTGGTTTTTGGAGCATTTTTATCGTCATCCCACTATCACTAATTTTAGTGAGCTCTGGCCCAATCGCACTTATGATCACCAGAAAACAATTGACAAATGTGACTTACCAGAAGGGATTAATGCCTGGAAAAAGCTGCTTCTTACTTTATCAGCCAAACGAATCACTTGGAACTACTATTGGTTTTCCTCTAAAGAGGTCATTTGTGAGTCTGCATATCATTCTTATTTGGTACTTATAGAATTGAATGGTGTTCAACCCTATGCTCCACTTCGGGTGATGCGCCAGTTTGCACGACTACAAGAGGTGCCGCCAGTACGAGATATGAGCAAGTTCTGTTATGATTTTGGTAAAGATCAACCTCATGACGAAGAAGAAATTATGAAAATCTGGTATGCAAGTAAAGTCTCGGAGTTGAATGAGATGGTAGAAGATCGAGATTGTGGAGAGGTGATCCCTGAGTATATTACTTGGTTTCATGATCTTTCATCGTTTAGAGATAGGCCTGAGGGGCCGAACATGAGGAGAAATGATCAAAGAACTATAGAAAAACTGAAAGAGGAATTGGAACACGCTCAGATGACCGTAGCCAAACAACAAGCTCAGCAACAAGCCGGAGTCGCTCAGATCTGTTTAAGTATTGAGAAAGATTATCAATATACCTTAGGGATCATGGATAAATATTTAAAGCATGCTAAGAATAAGGCAGCCCGCTTAGAAGAAGAACTGGCAAATACGATTGGTTTAGTTAGAAGAGTTGAGGAGAACAAAAATAAGTTGCAAGAGGACTTGAGTATCATCGAAGAGGATGCGCACCAAAAACAACTACAGTTTGATCAGCAGAAAGAACAGTTTGAAAGAGAAAGGGCACACTAGATACGCTCAAAGGGTCAACTTTATGCACAATTGGAAGAAATAAAAAGGCAGAAGAGAGGTTATCAGCACACAGATTTTGAGGCAGAGCGGCGTCAGTGGATGATTGAGAGAGGTGTGTTAAACCGTCGCATTGAAGAATATGAGGGACGTGAGGCTCAGATGAGGCACGCCCTCAACACTACCTAGATGTGGTTGCAGAATTGTCACATGAATATGGGGCAAGCCAGAGAGCAGGTACTTCAATTGGCAGAGAAAGCAGCATATGTTCATGATGATCATCGCCATCTAAGCAATGAGGAAGTTGGTCAATAGGCACGTGCCATCGTCCCACAGTTGCCAGCGGTGTTTCAAAATTTGTACAAGACTTTGGGGGGAGAGTGGAGGCCAAGAGATGCAGATCATTGATGATATCAGTTTAAGCAAGAAGACCATTGAATATTGAATTTTTAGTGCAGTCTATTAGTTCTTAGTTTCAAATTTATTTGTCGCATTTTTAATTTTATATTTGGAGTCTTTTATTTTTATCAAAGTTTGTTTTATTCCAGTCATGTTTTTAGACTCAGTCTGTATATATTTCCTTTTCTCTCATGGAATATATAAAAAAAATTTGACTGAAAAATAATTTAGTTTGTTTTATTTTTACAAAAAAAAAAATCATCAAAGTTGTTATTTCCCTCCTGAACTATGTAATGGTCTGATTCATGCGGCGTTTTGATACGTAGGCAATCCCCATCGGATGCGATAATAACCATAATTAATCTAAAAAAAAGAGGACTTTAGGAATAAAAAAAATAAAATAAAAAAATAAATAAATAAGAGAGAAAGAAAAGAGAACGCTAAATTTCAAGATGAAAATAAACCAATAAACCGATAAGCCGGGATGAAGCATGAAGCCTGTCAAACTCATTCTAGAAATGAAAATGGTATTAGGTGCATGACATATAATGTGTGATTAATATCTGCAAAATGCCTAACTCTAACACGTTTCTTGTTTGTCATCTCAAAAGATATAGTTAAACAGAGGTGGTTGGTTTGTGGTTTAAACTGGAAACTCACCTTTACAACACGAGATCAAAAGGGAAAAGTAGCATGGAAAACAATAGTGAGAACGAGTCAGATAATAATGATATCCATGGATAATTGGTCGAATAAAGTTCGGGATTGGTTGAAGAAGTAAGAGTGTTGAAGCAACAATTGGCAGAGATGTACCAAGCCTGGGCGAATGGACAGGCACCGCCTCCACTACCCATAGGGACTTTGGATAATGTTTCAGTTGCAAATCAAGTGCCCATCTCCCTAACAAGTAACCCATTGTACCAACCTGGATTCAGTCC
>ML427229.1:0-26257 GCA_005239525.1 Nicotiana knightiana | reverse complement strand
TGATGCTCAACATTACTCTCCAGAACTGACTTTCAAGGTTCAAGATTCATACAAGCATACTCCTCAGAACATGTTCCCAGTTGAGATCGAAAAGTCTGACAAGAATACGGAACAAGAGGAAATGACTAGAAAAATTAAGAGCTTGGAACAAACCATGAGAAACATAAAGGGTTTGGGAGGCCACAAGAGTGTGCCATTTAACGTTCTATGCATGTTCCCCCATGTCCATTTTCCACCCGGTTTCAAGAACCCCAAGTTTGACAAGTATGACGGGCATGGTGATCCCATTGCCCATTTGAAGAGATATTGTAACCAATTAAGGGAAGCAGGAGGAAAAGAAGAATTACTCATTGCTTATTTTGGGGAAAGTTTGACTGGAAGTGCTTCAGAATGGTTCATAGATCAAGACATCTCTCACTGGAATGTGTGGAACGGCATGGCTCAAGATTTTGTCCAACAGTTTCAATACAATATTGATATAGTGCCAGACCGTTCCTCTCTCGCCAACATAAAGAAGAAACCAACAGAAAGCTTCAGAGAATATGCAATCAAGTGGAGAGAGCAGGCTGCTAGGGTCAAACCCCCGATGAAAGAGGCAGAAATGATTGACTATTTTCTCCAAGCTCAGGATCCTGATTACCTCCACTACATGTTGGCCGCCATTGGTAAACCTTTCGCTGAGGCGATTAAGATTGGTGAAATAGTTGATAATGGCATGAAATCGGGCAAAATTGTGAGTCAGGCAGCCTTTAAGGCGACCACTCAAGCAATTCAAAGCGGGTCAGGCAATTTTGGAAACCGGAAAAAGAAAGAGGAAGGATTCATGATGGCATCTGGGTTCAGAAGAGTTCAAAGAGAGGTAATTCCTTCTTATGTGCAGTTCCAACAAGGACAATCCAATTCTCCTCAACACTACTGTCCACCTCAGGGTCCCGGATTCTCAATTCCTTCACAACAATACACAGTGTTTAATGCTCAGGCTTATGTTAGGCCTCCCAATCACCAGCAATGGCGGGCATCGATCCCACAAGGCTCCCGTCAACTTCGCCCGAATTTTTAGGCATCATATAATCCTCGTCCCCGACAAGGATATGTGATAGAGGAGGATCCAAAGAAAGAGTTCACCCCAACTGGAGAATCGTATACAAGCCTATTTTGAAAATTGATGAAATTGAAGTCGATCNGATAATTTGTGATGATCGGGATTATAAGTAGTTTGGCAAGACAGAGATGGTTGTTGGAACCATAAGGCAAGAGCCAAAAGCGATAGTAAGCCCGCCTTGGCACCGTTGATTGTGAAAGGTGCAAGCTCTAGTTCAAACCTATGTTCTGAAAAAACGGTTCTGTATGTCCCTAGAAGCACAAAAAAGGTTGAGGTTCAATGGGGTGGGCCAAAACTTTACATCCCTGGGGGCATTCAAAAGTTTGTTCCAAATAATAGTTTGAGAAATATAACAGAGCCAGTTGTGATCCGACCTGCGGCACAACTCCTAGTGATAAACACAAAGGCTATTCCCTGGAACTATAACAAGACTGTCATGACATACAAAGGAAAAGAGATAGTTGAAGAAGTGTATGAAATGGGGGGCTTGACCCGCTCTGGAAGGTGCTACTCACCAGAGGAATTGAGAAAAGCTAAGCAAGCCAGGGAAAGTCACTTGCCAGTGAAAGAACTCGTTGCAGAAAAAGAAGTGGAGGAATTCCTTAAGAAGATGAAAATGCAAGACTACTCATTCATTGACCAACTAAGGAAAACCCCTACTCATATATCTTTGTTATCTCTGCTTTTGCACTTAGAAGAACATCGCCGTGTTTTGATCAAAACTTTGAAGGAGGCATATGTCTCAGAAAAGACAATGATGAATCAACTAGAAAAAATGGCTGAAAGATTCTTTGAAGTGAATAAGATTTCTTTTAGCGATGATGATTTGCCTGAGGAAGGGGCTGGGCACAATAAAGCTTTGCATCTTATGGTCAAATATGAAGGGTATTACATAAAAGGAGTCATGATTGGCGGAGGCTCAAGTGTAGATGTATGCCCTCTTTCTAATCTACAACAACTGAACATTGACACTAACAGAATTCCAACTAGTAGTATCAGCATCAGAGCTTTTGATGGTTCAAGAAGAGACAATATTGGGGATATCGAACTCACCATGACAATTGTCCAGGTTGATTTAACATTGTATTTCAAGTGTTGGATATCAAAACTTCCTATAATTTTCTTCTAGGAAGGCCGTGGATCCATAAGGCCAGAGCTGTACCATCCACCCTACATCAAATGGTCAAGTTCGAGTATGACAGGCAAGAAATTGTTGTTCATGGGGAGGACGACTCATCCGTCTATAATGACCCATCCATTACATGTATCGAGGCCAAGGAAGGATGTGAATCCCTCATATATCAAGCATTTGAGGTGATTGAAGTGGACCAAGTGGAAGAAGGAAAACCAATTCAGCATCCCCATCTGTCAGCCACATCTATGATGGTAGCTTCGCTGATGTTAAGGAACGATTATGAACCAGGAAAAGGATTAGGATCCTCTCTGCAGGGAATTCTGAACCCTAATGCTCCATTTTTGAAGAAAGATACCTTTGGTTTGGGTTTTAAACCAACGTCGGCTGACATAGACAGAGCCAAGGCCCGCAAAAAGAATGGTTGGAATTTGTCCAAACCAATCCCTCACATTGCCTACTCTTTTGTCAAGCCACAATTTGAAGAAGCCTAAAATCCTTCTACTCAGGATGACATTGATGAAGTTTGCCAGAGTCTCAAGGAGATTTTCTATGAGAGCAATATGGTTCAAGTTGGTGAGAGCCCTAGCCATGCAAGTGTTCAACTAATTGGTCCAGATACCTCGCTCAACAAATGGGAAGCAACTCCTCTTCCCATCAGGAAGGAGTCGTGGTAGTTTGTTTTGCTTCTTTTTCTGTATCTGGATTATTTTAAGGGTTGTAATTCAGATATTTTAGTTTAATTGCTTTGCTTTGATGTTAATCCTTCTATCTTTTCAAATTCAATGAAATGAAGTTCCAGTTTCATAGTAAAATTCTTTTCTTTTGCTTCCCCTAATTTTTGCTTAATTTCTTATCATTTTCAGTTCTGTTAATGCTGGCTTTAAAAACATGACATGCACGCGGAATTCATGCCTAGGTCTTAAAAAGCTGTCTAATCTCGAAATAATGAATCAAGAAGTTGAGTATGATGAAGATGAGGCTTTAAAGGAAATAAAAAGGGAATTGGATCAATTTGAGAATAAGCCTAAGCCTAACTTAAATGAAACTGAGGCAATTAACCTCGGAAGTCCTGAAGAAACTAGATAAACAAAAATAAGCATTCATACTGAACAAAAGAAAAAAAATGCCATAATTCAAGTTTTGTTCGAGTGTAGAGATGTATTTGCTTGGTCGTACGATGACATGCCGGGTTTGAGTGCTGATTTAGTGGTTCATAAGCTTCTCACATATCCTAATTTTCCACCAATCTAGNAGAGTTTGTGTTGACTATAGGGATTTAAACAAAGCAAGTCCAAAAGACAACTTTCCCTTACCCAACATTCATATCCTTGTTGACAATTGTGCTAAGCATGAGATCCAGTCTCTTGTGGATTGTTATGCCGG
Source organism: Nicotiana knightiana (assembly GCA_005239525.1). Classification (NCBI taxonomy): domain Eukaryota; kingdom Viridiplantae; phylum Streptophyta; class Magnoliopsida; order Solanales; family Solanaceae; genus Nicotiana; species Nicotiana knightiana. The sequence continues at coordinate 22,637 of ML427229.1, read as the reverse complement.
ATATCACCAATTTCTGATGGATGAGGAAGATGCAGAAAAGATCGCCTTCACAACTCCATGGGGAACATATTGTTATAGAGTCATGACATTCGGTTTGAAAAATGCAGGGCAACTTACATGAGGGCCATGACTACCATATTCCATGACATGATGCACAAAGAGATTGAAGTGTACGTTGATGATGTGATCATTAAGTCCAGAACACAAGATGACCACGTGCAAGACTTGAAAAAGTTCTTTGAAAGGCTGCGAAGGTACAATCTCAAACTTAATCCAGCCAAATGTGCATTTGGAGTTCCTTCTGGGAAGCTTTTGGGTTTTATAGTTAGTCAAAGAGGCATTGGGTTAGATCCATCAAAGATAAAGACCATTCGAGAGCTTCCTACCCCAAAGAATGAAACAGAAGTCGTGAGTTTACTCGGGAGGTTGAAATACATCAGTAGATTCATCGCGCGGCTTACAACCACATGTGAGCCTATTTTCAAGTTGTTGAAAAAGAACGCCGCTATCAAGTGGACAGATGAGTGCCAAGAAGCTTTTGATAAGATCAAAGAATATTTGTCAAATCCCCCTGTTTTGGTCCCGCCGGAACTTGGTAGGCCTCTGTTTTTATATCTGTCAGTAATGGATAGTTCTTTTGGTTGTGTTCTGGGTCAACATGATGCCACATGCAAAAAGGAACAGGCAACCTATTATTTGAGGAAAAAGTTCACCACTTATGAGGCCAAATAAACTCTTTTGGAAAGGACATGTTGCGCCTTAACTTGGGTCGCCCAGAATCTTAGGAATTATCTCTTGGCCTATACAACTTACCTCATATCCCGAATGGATCCCTGAAGTACATCTTTCAGAAGCCGATGCCAACAGGCAGATTGGAAAAATGGCAAATCTTGCTCACAGAGTTTGATATTGTTTATGTCACTCGTACAACCATGAAGGCACAAGCTTTTGCTGATCATTTGGTAGAAAACCCGGTTGATGATGAGTATGAATCTTTGAACACATATTTCCCAGATGAAGAGGTTAATTTAATTAAAGAAGTAGTCCAAGATGAAAGTCAAACATGGAAACTATACTTTGATGGGGCTGTCAATATCAAAGGCGTAGGGATTGGAGCAATTCTTATATCACCTACTGGGCAACATTACCCAGCTACGGCGCGACTTCGTTTCTTCTGTACAAACAACACGGCAGAATATGAAGCTTGCATCATGGGTCTGAACATGGCAATAAATCTAAATGTGCATGAACTGTTGGTGATGGGAGACTCAGATTTGCTTATTCGGCAGGCTCAAGGTGATTGGGAAACTCGAGATATCAAGCTCATTCCATANTGGCAAATCTTGCTCACAGAGTTTGATATTGTTTATGTCACTCGTACAGCCATGAAGGCACAAGCTTTGGCTGATCATTTGGCAGAAAACCCGGTTGATGATGAGTATGAATCATTGAACACATACTTCCCAGATGAAGAGGTTAATTTAGTTGAAGAAGCAGTCCCAGATGGCAGTCAAGTTTGGAAACTATACTTTGATGGGCCGGTCAACATCAAAGGCGTAGGGATTGGGGAAATTCTTGTATCACCTACGGGGCAACATTACCCTGCCACGACGAGACTTCGTTTCCTCTGTACAAACAACACGGCAGAATATAAAGCTTTCATCATGGGTCTGAACATGGCAATAAATATAAATGTGCATGAACTGTTGGTGATTGGAGATTCAGATTTGCTTATTCGGCAGGCTCAAGGTGATTGGTAGACTCGAGATATCAAGCTCATTCCATATAGACAATGTGTGGTATATCTTAGCAAAAGGTTCAAGTATATCGAGTTCAGGTACATTCCCAGGTTTCACAATGAATTGGCTGATGCCTTAGCCACCCTGGCCTCAATGCTTCCATATCCGGGTAATACTCATATTGACCCATTGGAAATTCAAATTCGGAATCAACATGGTTATTGCAATACAATTGAAGTAGAACCAGATGGTGAACCATGGTACCGTGATATTAAACAGTATATGAAAACAAGAGAATATCCGGAACACGCTAATAGGGATCAAAAGAGAACTATTAGGCGACTCTCTAATGGTTTCTTTTTGAGTGGGGAAATCCTATACAAAAGAACTCCGGATTTGAATTTGTTGAGATGTGTGGATGCCAAAGAAGCTGAAATCATTATGAATGAGGTGCATTCGGGAGTTTGTGGTCCGCACATGAATGGGTATGTTCTAGCAAAGAAAATCCTTCGAGCAGGATATTATTGGCTTACTATGGAGCGATATTGCTTTCATTTTGTTCGCAAATGCTACCAGTGTCAGATTCACAGCGATTTGATTCACTCGCCTCCTTCAGAATTATATCCTATGTCGGCTCCTTGGACTTTTGTTGCTTGGGGAATGGACGTCATCGACCCAATCGAGCCAAAAGCTTCAAATGGGCACAGATTCATCTTGGTTGCAATTGATTACTTCACCAAATGGGTGGAAGCTATTACATTGAAAGCGGTTACCAAGAAAGCAGTAGTAAACTTTGTTCACTCCAACATCATCTGTCGTTTCGGTATTCCAAAAACCATTATTACAGATAACGCTGCTAATTTGAATAGTCATCTGATGAAGGAGGTATGCGAACAATTTAAAATGGAGCATCGCAATTCTACTCCTTACCGGCCCAAAGCTAATGGAGCTGTTGAAGCTGCAAACAAGAACATCAAGAAGATTCTTAGGAAGATGGTCCAAGGGTCTAGACAATGGCATGAGAAACCGCCTTTTGCTCTTTTGGGATACCGAACAACTGTCCGTACATCAGTTGGCGCAACGCCTTACTTATTGATTTATGGAACTGAAGCGGTCATACCTGCGGAAGTTGAGATTCCCTCTCTTCGAATCATTGTTGAAGCAGGAATTCAAGACACTGAATGGGTTAAGTCCCGATTGGAACAGTTGAATTTAATTGATGAAAAGTGTTCGGCGGCAGTTTGTTTTGGTCAGTTATACCAACAAAGAATGGCACGTGCTTACAATAAAAAAGTGTGCCCAAGACAATTTGAGTTAGGACAACTTGTTTTGAAACGTATCTTTCCGCACTAGGAAGAAGCAAAAGGAAAGTTCGCCCCGAATTGGCAAGATCCTTACCTCGTCAAGAAAGTATTGTCAAAAGGAGCTCTACACTTGGCAGATATTGAAGGAAAGATGACTGACATATCTGTCAATGCAGATGCGGTCAAGAGATACTATGTCTGACATGCCTCTGTTGGGGCATTTTTATACTTAGCATTCTCAGATTTGGATGACGAAAGGCTATCATTCTCGCTACCCAAACACTGGTCAACCCTAGTTAGCCATTTGAAGCATTGTTTATATTTCTTTATTTTCCCCTCATTTGGAACCAATGTGCTTTAAAAAAAAATCAAAAAAAAAATCAGATTAAAAAAAAATCATCAAAACAAGTTCATGTTAGTTGAACTACGTCCGACTTGATTCCGAAAGGATACGTAGGCAGCCTCACTCTGGGGTTCGGTCACACCAAAACAAAAATCCACATTCCCAGTATTCAAAGAAACTGGGCATGATTTTATTTTATTTTTGATGGTTGTTCCATCAAAATGGTTCCAAAAGTTGTAATTCAGTTGAATAGATCTTTTTACCTTTTCCTGCTAAGACCTTCTGATCAACTTTTGAGAATGCTAAGTCAGTATACTACGGGTGATGCCTCAGCCATTGTAAAGACAGAAAAATAAATGAGAGAGTCTTATTGGTGAAAACCTTCACGGGCACTATAAGGTGATGGTGAGGTGAGAGAAAGGCAAATGAGAGAGGTCAATTGGTGAAAACCCACAAAGGGCATCGTTGATCGATTTAAAGCTTCTTATATCCTGACACAAGCATGGTTAAGACAAAGAAATCAGTTTCAACGTAAAGTTTACAAGAGATTTTGAGAATTAGACGGTTCAGACGGATCGGGCATCCAGTCCAAAGTGCATGTCATGTTCATTGAAGTCAGCATATCCCTCCAGATAAGTCTTTATTTATTTATTTATTTTTCTTCTCTAAAAGGTACACTTCTTGATTAAGTTGTAATACCTATTAGTTCACCTTCTTGTTTTCTTTCGTACTATTATTTTTGAGTCCCTTTCAGTCTAATTTTGTCAAAGAAAAGAAAAGAAAAGGCCGCAAAATTGGTTACAGTTTCCCTGTTATATGAAGCAAAACTTTCTGGGCATGAACAACATGGGCAAAGGCATAAATCCATCTTTGATTTTCCCTGACGAGCAAAAGGCTTGAAGGACTGAACAATGTGTCAAGGGTCAGAAAAAGTTACTCAGTTAAAAGTTGTTCTGGGAGAAAGGTTGATTGCACCACAAACACAAATGGGGATAGGCGCAAAATAGGCAGGTTTTGATGTTGAGAAAGAAGATCTCTAGAAAGTAAGGACAGAGTCTCCCAGTAATTCGTACGACCATTGACAGAGCCAGCTGTTCTAACAAGTGCAATGGACACTAGGTCAAGTCGCTCAAGAGATCCAGGCCACAAAATGACCACCATTTTAAAACTAATAAATCTTTCTTTGTTCAGAACAGGAACAGAACAATTTTAGGAAACAGTTCATGGAAGGACGAACATCACCAAGTGAAGTTCTCAAATCCTTGATTTCCTTATAATATACATGTAATCATGCTATTTTTAGTTTCATTATAGGGAATACCCTAGCTTCACCACAGGGTACTACATCCCTTAGCTGCATTACTTTCTGCCAACATAGGGTACTACATTCCCTAGTAGCATCTTAGAGCGCCACGAGCCTCGTCTTATTTCCAACATAGGATACGACATTCCCTAGTAGCATCTCAGAACGATGTAAGCCATATTTTATTACCAACACAGGGTACTACATCCCTTGGTTGCATTTCTCATTGCTAACATAGGGTACGACATTCTCTAGTAGCATCTTAGAGTGCCATGAGCCTCATCTTATTTCCAATACAGGGTACTACATCTCCTGGCGGCATCACATTTTGCCAACATAGGGTACGACATTCCCTAGTAGAATCTCAGAGTGCCACGAGCCTCATCTTATTGCTAACACATGGTACTACATCTCTTGGCGGCGTCACATTTTGCCAACATAGGGTACGACATTCCCTAGTAGCATCTTAGAGTGCCACGAGGCTTATCTTATTGCCAACACAGGGTACTACATCCCCCAGTTGCATTACTTGTGGCCAACATAGGGTATGACATTCCCTAATAGCATTTCTGAGCACCACAAACCTCATTTTGTGCAACATAGGGTACGACATTCCCTAGTAGCTTCCCAGAGTGCCACGAGCCTCATCTTATCACCAACACAGGGTACTGCATTCCCTGACCGCATTATTTTTGTCTACATAGAGTACGACATTCTCTAGTAGCACCTCAGAGTGCCACGAGCCTCATTTTATTTCCAACACAGGGTACTACATCTCCTGGCTGCATTACTTTTTGCCAACATAGGGTATGACATTCCCTAGTAGCATCTTAGAGTGCCACGAGCCTCATCTTATTGCTAACGAAGGGTACTATATCCCCTGGTTGCCTTCCATCATGTTAGCATAGGGTAAAACATCCCCTATTATAAAAAAAGAGCCCATTTCTCTTTGAGTTCTTCATTTTGCGATAGCTAAAATAGTTTAGGGTATTTTTAATAACTCACAAAAATTTTCTAGTGCAAACTGGGGCAGAAAATTTTTCTTTGTATTGTTTGTTTGTGATGGCTTGTAGGTTATTCTGCAAAGCACAGTTTGAATGTGTAAAAAATTAGGATTCCATATCTTTCCAAAGAAAGTGGAACGTTTGATCTCAATACCAGCCGCAACCAGCTTAGACATAATGCATGCGGAGACACGGGGTCTCAAGATCCATCTTCTTATCACCTGATCAAGAAGTAGGCCTGTGAGAATATTTCATAGCCTGTTACATCGAGAGAATCAAGTTTCAGTCTAAAGTCAATGAAGGAAGCAAGTCAAGAATCAAGACAAGACCCCAGATGACATTTAGATAGGAATTTTGTAACTCTTAGATTTCAAGAGTATGTAAGTTTCTTTTCATTTTGATGTAATAGTAGGAACCGCGGATCGGAACCTCGACGGAACTTCGCTCGACTCTCCATCTAAGCATACTTATCTCTCTTCTCGAACTACACGTGACTTGATTCCCTTATAACCCGGGATATGTAGGCTGCCTAAAACCAAGGCTCGATCACATCTTTTTCTTTATCTTTTTTTTCTTTTTAAATAATGTCGAGGTAAAAAATCAGCCACCTTGTTCATTTTTCTTTGCCTGAAAACTCTTCATGTTTCCAAGCAAAGAGGGGCATGCTGTGAACAACTAATTCTTGACCATACCGAATTCCATACTATTTTAGTGTAAATATTTCTTTTAGGTCTTATCGTATATTTTAAAACTTTTATCTTACTTTTAGTTGTGTTTATTTAAGAAAATTAAAAACTACAAAATATATATTAACATTCGTAGAATACATGTTTTATTTCTATTTATAAAGAATATTTTTTATTATATGGTTTCTTTTAATTAAAATTTTAATAAGTAAGATAAAGAATCTTTCTTAGTATCTTTTAAAGTACATGTAAATATATAGTTTCCTATATTGTAAGAGCTAGTTGTTAATCTTCATAATTTAATATATATAAAAAAAAAATACAAAAGAAAAAAGGAAGAAAACAAAATGAAGTAACTTAAGTAAAAATGGATAAAGTTTGCAACAAGAAAAAAAAGTCACGTTTCTCATCTTTTTTCCATACTCCCCATGTCCTATTCCCCACTTCCCCATTTCCCCCACTCACAATCCCACATCCCCACTTGTAACTCTTTTGCACAAGAGTAGATAACTAATTTTTATCCTCATTATAAATAAGAGGAGAAAAAAATAAATCAAGGGATCTGGGGCAGCTAACACAAAAGGAGGGAACGAAGAAGAAACAAAAGATTTTGAGAACAAAGAAAAAAAAAGAGAGGAAAAGAGGAAAAGAACGTGAAAAGAGAAAAGAAACAAAAAAAAGGTGATTCAGCCTTCGTTTTCTCTGAGAAAACAAGTCGCAACTTCTCCAATTTTTCCAATGAAAACACCTTCGTTTCTCACCCCAAACCAGCCCCCAAAAAATGCTGAAAAAAATCCCTTTAAAACACCAACAAAATAGTCCCGAAATGAGCGAGAACATCAGCTAAAATTGCTGTCATTTTTGCCGAGAAAACAGTCCCAAAATCACTGTAAAATACACTTGAAACCAGCCCCTTTTTGCCCATAAAACCAGTCCAATACAACCCCCAAAACAAAAATCTTTGAAGCAGCCGTTAGTCAATCCAAAAATCGAGTTTCGGTGAGGTCAAGCCAAGTTTGTTCGTACCGTGGTCTGGTCCGCTTTTCAAGTTTAGATTAGTGGTTGTGCTAGCGTTCGAGTTTTTAGATTAGTGGTTGTGCTAGCGTTCGAGTTTTAGTCGGCGCCTTCTTTATGTGCCAGTTGGAGGTTCATCAATATATTGGAAGTTAAAGGTCTCATTCTAGCTCTATCTATTTTATTTTATCTTTTGATTTTCAGATCTTGCTTTTGTTTATGTTTGAATAATGTTTGGAGAGGTTCTCTGTTTACTCTATATCTCTAAATGAAAATGCTGTCTTTATTTGTTTAATGGAGATTAGCTCAATTGTCTTGTTAGGAATATTACTAATTAACTACTAATTCATAAGTTCTTGTTTGATGTGCTTATGACATAATTTCCAGTAAACCGTTCATGAATTTTTATGTAGTAGACGTATATTCTTGTTTTATGAATGTGTAGTTGTGTGTAGTAGGAAGGATATGTTTTGTTTCGTTGAATTTGAGATAAAACAATTTGAACTATGTTTTGAATTTAAAAATGAATCCATGTCGGCAATTGACATCTATGAGCTCATTTAAATTTGTTAATGGGACATACACTATCTTTTGAGAATGAATTTTGGCTATTTAATTGTCTCGTCCATGGGGTGAGCGTTATTTTTTTTATTTTTTGTTGTTATTTTTGGAAAATTAAATTTGGGTGAAATAATTTGATCTTGCCAAGGCCCAAACTAATGAAGTAACAAGCTAGCCTATTTCTCTTTAATGAATATGTCTCCATAAAACTGATCCAGTTAGAATGCTTTAGGCGTGTTCTAATCTATTATCATGATTGTGTACACGTTCACGTGACATAAATATGATTCTCAAATTAAAAACCAACGTATGCTTTCGTACAACTTTGGCAAAACAATCTTAATAAACATACAAATATATATCTCGAATCTAAAAGAGAGAAAATAATTAAATATTTTAAATACACTATTAGCCCATGTGTTCATACCCGAACCTTGAATTGTTATGTTCAAGTAATAAATGTCATGTGCACATTCCCGCATCTCGATGCCTTTAAATTTAAAATAATTATGTTTTAACCATGTGCACATTCCGTACCTTGGTTTAACATTTAATTTCAAAGAAATGCCTTGTGTGCGTACCGCATCTTGGTGAATACAATTAATAAAAATATAATAACTAATTAAGCGGCAATAAATAAGCCATAATCAATATAATACAAGAATAGCTAAAAATAAATTGATTTAAGCCTTACATCAGTCAATAAAGCGACCGTGATAGAACCACGGGACTCGAGGGGTGCCTTACACCTTCCTCTCGGTCAATAAAATTCCTTACTCAGTCTTCTGTTTTTCGTAGACCATGAATTAGGAGTCAAATCTTCCTTTTGATAAGGGATTCAATAAAAGGTGACTTGGAACACCAAAACTCAATTCCAAGTGGCGACTCTAAATCATAAATAATCCCTTTTCAAAACATCACTTTAATTTGAAAAACTCTTCTAACTCAACTTCGTAATAGGGTTGCATGGGCATAAAAGAGGTGTGACACCTATATCCGTCAAATAATACTATGAAACTCATCCCATTTATATCCTAACTGACCTATTTGAATGTGTATTCACATGGTGACGACCTACTGATCATGAAAACCTTGAAATTCCTTGAAACAACAACAAATATTACTACAACTCAATCCCAAGCTAGTTGGGATCGGCTTTTCCCACATGTTAAATACAGGTATTCATAAGCAAAACAGATTCAACAATGACATAGAATAGGTAGATAAGCAAAATTTGAAATGGAAACAGAAAAGCAGGTAAATATCAAATGAAAGAGGCTTTCCTATGTCAAGTAGAGACACTCTCTTCATCAACATTACAAAAAAAAGTGGAGACACCAACCTTAAATATGAGTTTGCAATCACCCTCATTGACATCCCACAGTCTAATCTCGCCATTGCTATCACAAGAACTGAGAATACCCACCTTTGTGGGATGATAATCTATTGACATCACATGCTCAACATGCCCCACAAGTTTTTGGAAAGGGTTGCTTGGCTGGATTAAGACAAGATGGTGAAATAAGTAAGGTATCATGGTTGTAATAGACAGAAGAAAATGAAGCAACTTAAGAGATTAAACAGTTATCATTATCATAAACGTCCTGATAGCCATAGGAAAAATAAGAAAATTATCTAAGTTTGACTAGTAGGTGTAAAAACAGCATAAATGTAACGACACGACCGGTCGTTTTGAGCTCTAGCGCGTCGTTCAATGGTATGAGGCCGTGATCAGCTTCGTTTCAGGTATTATGACCCGTGGGTGTGGTCAGAATTGAATTTCAGGAAGTTTAGAGTTGATTTGGAAAGAAAATTCTCAATTCGGAAGCCTTAAGTTGGAAGAGTCAACTAAGATTGGAATTTTGAGTAAACGACCCCCGAATCAGGATTTGAAGGTTCCTGCAGGTTCGTATGATGATTTCGGACTTGGGCGTATGTCCTGATCGGGTTTTGGATAACCCGAGAGTGTTTCGGCATATGTTATGGAAGATAGCATTTTAGAAGAATTTCATAAATTTGGGCTCTAAGGCATTTCAGTGTGATGGATGTCCGTTTAGGATTCTGAGCCTGGGAATAGCTCTGTATGGTGATCCTAGAGTTGGGAGCGCGATCGGAAGTGAATTTGGATGTCCGTAGGTCATTTTGAAGTCATTTGGCTCAAGATAGAAATTTGAAGGTTTTTGAGAAATCCGACCAGAAGTGGAAATTTTGATATCGGGGTCGGAATGTGATTCCAGAAGTTGGAGCAGGTCCGTAATGTTAAATATGACTTGTGTGGAAAATTTGGGGTCAATCGGACGTGATTTGATAGGTTTCGGCATCGGATGTAGAAGTAAGAAATTTCTAAGTTCATAAAGTTGGGATTTGGGTGCGATTCGTGGTTTCGATGTTGTTTGATTTGATTTGAGGCCTAGATAAAGTATGCATTATGTTTTGGAACAAGTTGGTTGTCACGACCCCAGTTCGCCCTCCGTGAACATGTCGTGATGGCACCTAGTCCTATAACTAGGTAAGCCTAACAATGCGGAAAAACAACATAACTTGCGGAATAATTAAGTAAAAACTGAACAAATCTAAAAGAAAGACTGTTATAAATGCCGCTCGGCATATACAACTCAAAAATAATGCGGAAGTCTACAATATCACCCCAAAACCACGAAACTCACGGGAAACACAGGCTAACATAAATGTAATACACGGCTCTAACTCCTGAATGTCTAAACAACCGTAAGGAAGGAAAAACTTTCCACGAAAGCTGGAATAAGATAGAGACTCCTGGTCTTCGGACGCGGCAGATATACCTCGAAGTCTCTGCTAGGTCTCTCAACCTCGGGGATAGTGCGCCTGGGTGGAGGTACCTGGATCTGCACATGAAAAACATGCGCAGAAGGGGCATGAGTACATCACAACGGTACTCAGTAAGTGCCAAGCCTAACCTCGGTTGGGTAGTGACGAGGAAGGTCAGGGCCCTACTGAGGTTAATCAATATAATAGGAATTTACAGTATGAAAATAGGCAGTAATAATGAGTACATCAGTGAAATAAGACCGGTCGAACCAGGCAATAACAAACACAAAGAACAGAGTAAACATGGAATATGTATAGCTCAATAACAATGGTAACAATGAGGATCCCCAGGATACCGTCCTGTAGTCCTTTTCTCAACTGTCTAGTAGATCTCCCGGGATACCGTCCCGTAGTCCATCATATGTATATCCGAAGGATCTCCCGGGATACCGTCCCGTAGTCCATCATATGTGCAGGGGGATCTCCTGGGATACCGTCACGTAATACAATTAAAGCAACTTAAGCGAATAGGCAATTCAAGTCAACTAGGCATGCTTTTCTAAACTAACATAGGCTATAATTGCAAGTAGAATAAAGCAGGTAAGAAAGAAACTCAGTCTAAATATTTAAAGTAAAACCAGATTTTCAACAATTAGCACAAGTACGCGCTCGTCACCTCACGTACAAGGCATTCAATTACCAAATATCACATCCTAAGGGGAAAGGTCCCCCACACAAGGTTAGACAAGCCACTTACCTCGAACCGGCTCAAAATCAACCCGAAACCACACTTTTACCACGAGTATCCGACTCTAAATGGCCCAAATCTATTCAAATTAATAACATATCGTTAATAACATCTCAAGCAACTGATTCTACTATTTAATTCAAAGCTAAGGCGCGAAATTTGGTAAAAAATGACCGAAATTCCCCTCTGGCCCACGTCTCGGAATCGGGTAAAAGTTATACTTTCCGGACACCCATTCCGATACGAGTTCAACCATGTAAAAATTATCGAATTTCGACATCGGATTGGCTTTCAAATCTTAAATATTCATTTTTTGGAAGATTTGCTAAAAAAACAAATTTTTCTTCAATAAATTCATGATGTAGATGAGTATGGAATAATGAAATATAATCAATATAGGATAAAGAACACTTACCCCAATGTTTTCCCGTGAAAATCGCCCAAAAATCTCCCAAGAACCGTGCTCCCAAAATCCAAAACGAAATGGAGGAAATGAGCATTTTTGGTCCTTAAGTTTCTGCCAAGCTGTAACTAAAAGTCCAATTTCGTCGCTAAAAGTCGTCCCTAAAAATCCACTAGAAACAGCTTTATCAGCCCCTGTTTAGTCGATCATACATTTCAGTATACATGTTCAAATGATGAATGGTTTAACTTTATGAAAACTAGATTGCAAGGGCTACAACTTTAATGTTTTCCAAAGTTTCAGATTTCTTATATATTTCGAGATATAAGCTTCCAAAGTAGGCTCCTCGCATCAGAAATTTCTGGGGAAAATGCAAAAACAGCTTTACCAGCCTTCATTCAATCGATCATAACTTTATGCACAAAACTCCAAATAACAAATGGTTTAATGTTATGGAAACTAGACCTCACGATAAACAACTTTAATGTTTTGCAAACTTTCAGATTACTTATAGATTCTTATATATACGCTTCCAAAGTTAGCTCTTCAACGCACAGTTTGCTGTCCAAAAAAAAAGCAGCAGAAATTTCTGCAATTTTCCTTCTTTTTCTTGTCCGAAATTCATTCCGTTAACCATCCGAAATCCACCCGAGGCCCTCGGGACCTTAACCAATTATACCAACATGTCCCAAAACATGATACGAACTCGCTCGGGTCTTCAAATCACATCAAACAACGTCGAAATCATGAATCACACCCCAATTCAAGCTCTATGAACTTTGAAATTTCAAACTTCTACATCCGATGCCGAAACCTATCAAATCACGTCCGATTGACCCCAAATTTTGCACACAAGTAATATTCGACATTACGGACCTGCTCCAACTTTTGGAATTGGAATCCGATCCCGATATCAAAAAGTCAAACTCTCGATCAAACTTCTCAAAAATCTTCAAATTTCTATCTTTAGCCAAATGACGTCAAAATGACCTCCGGACATCCGAATTCACTTCCGATCGTGCTCCCAACTCCAGAATCACCATACAAAGCTATTCCCAGACTCAGAATCCCAAAAGGACATAATATCATTGAAATGCGCTTCAAGCCAAACTTAGGAAATTTCTTCAAAAATGCTGACTTCCACAATATACACCAAAACGCTCTCGGGTTATCCAAATCTCGATCCGGACATACGCCCAAGTCTGAAATCACCATACGAACCTGCTGGAACCTTCGGATCCTGATTCCGAGGTCGTTTACTCAAAATTCCAGTCTTACTCAATTTCTTCAACTTAAGGCTTCTGAAATGACAATTTTCCTTTCAGTTTAACTCCGAACCTCCTGATTTGAACTTTGACCATACACACAAGTCACAATACCCGAAATGAAGCTGTTCATGACTCCCAACTGCTGAACAATGCGCTGGATCTCAAAACGACCGGTCGGGTCGTTACATTGGTATAATTGGACGGGGTCCCGGGGGCCTCGGGTGGATTACAGGTGGTTAACGGATCAAGTTGAGAGTTTGAAGAAGGCTGGAATTTGCTGTCATCTTGTGTGACAGCACCTGCGAGGCTTTGGCCGCAGGTGCGGAGCGGCAAGTGCGGCTATGGCACCGCAGGTGCGAAGAAGTGATGGTCCGGCTGGGAGCGCATGTGCGATGATATTTCCGCACATGAGAAGTTGCAGATGCGGGCTATGGGGCGATGGTGCGAAGTTGGCTTGAGCTGAGGAAAGCCGCAGTTGCAGAGGTTTGGTCGCACCTGCGGAATCGCAGGTGTGAGAGTTGGATCGGATGTGCGAAAAATGGCCTGGGTAGAATGTTTTAAAAATCGAGATTTGTTGGCCATTTCTTCATTTTTCACTTGGTGTGGATGATTTTGGAGGAGCTTCAAGAGAGGGTTTTCGTCGGGGATCACAAGGTAAGTAATTCCTTCATGTTTCTAAGTTAATACAAGGTTATTTCATGGAATTATACATGAAAATTGTGGAAAAATTTGGAAAATGTTGAAGAAAACCTAGAAATGATAATTTGGATTTCTGGCCACGAATTTGAGCATGGAATTTAGTGTAAATCGTATATTTGAACTAGTAAGATATGGGTAGAATTTATCTTCGAGAAATTTTGGATTCCGGGCATGTGGGCCCGAGGGCATTTTGGTCATTTCACTGAGCGGAGTTGGGAAATTTTATGATTTGGATTTATTGCAAATATTAGAGTATATTTTCATTGGTTTGTCGTTGTTTGGATATTTTCAGAGCGTTGTGCAATGAATTGAGTCATCGAAAGGGCTTGGAGGCCAGTTATGCAATTTCGGAGCGAGGTAAGTCTCTTTTCTAACTTTGTGGGAGGAATTGTCCCCCTAGGTGAATTAATTAAGTATGTGCTATTATCTTCGGGGGATACATACGCTTTATGTGACGGGAGTCCGTGCGTAGCTACTATTATGCCATGTCCTGGTAGTCTAGGACCCGTTAGCATGCCTTACGTGTTGTACATGTGATCCTGCCCATAATATTAAACTATTAATGCTATTGAATTGGTAAATTATACCCTAAGAAGACTACAGTGTGCTTTTCATAATTATCTAAAAAGAGAATTGATTCCTCCGTGGATAATTGTATACCTGATAGGGTTATATTATGGAATATCATTAAACTTGGCAAATGAGTTTCAAAACAAAGATCCAAAAGCTATATTTCATGTTCCTTTAAGAATTTTACCACTTTCCTGAGAAAACTGCTTTCTTGATAAAAATACGTATTTGTTATGTGAATATGTGTACATATGAGCACCTGAGTCGCAGGTATGATTCGCGAGCAGGCTAGCCCTATTATTCTTATGTATAACCGCGTCGCATGATCGATTCGCGAACGTTCGACCCTCGACAGTGCACAATTTATTATTGTTGGTCCGCGCCGTTCGACCCTCAGCATTGCTTGCGCATGATATTTACTGCGTATTTGCTGTGATTTTGCCTGATTATTGGCCTGAAATTTTAAGTTGTCAACTGAAATGACAGAGATTTAAAGTTATTAAAGATTTTTGGAAGAAGTTGTTCCTTCCGGTTGATTATTTGTTATTTGATCAATCACCCATGTTGGTTAATTGATATTAATATGATGAAGATTTAAAATGTTAAATGTGGAAAGAGTTGATATTATTTATTCCGATTTTAATAAATTGCCTATGATAATCATGCTTCGCGTCACACTTGAATATACTAAATTGACCTTTAGCAAGTGTCTAATTTGACCTCTCGTCACTACCTCTCTGAGGTTAGGCAGGCGATTCACTGAATACACGTTGTTTTTGTACTCATGCTACACTTGCTGTGCATTTTATTGCACATGTACCTTCATAGCGATGTGGCAGAATTGGAGACTTAGGCGAGCTGCATCATTCGGAGGTGATCCGCAACTGACGGAGTCTGCCTCATACTGTATTACATTATTTTAATTTTTCTTGTCCAATTGTGTTTCGGACAAGCTTTGTAGAAATTTAAAATTCTTAGAAATTGCTCATGTACTTGTGACACCGGATCTGGGATGTGTTGGGATATATTTGCTAAACTAGGACTATTTAAACCATTGTATTTACTTAACGGATTTTATGTAGTTACTATGTAATAAAGTGAAAGGTAATGCTTTTCATAAATGCTAAAACAGGAAATTATTTCAATTAATAATGATTGGCTTGCCTGACAATGATGTCTGGCGCCATCACGACCTTATGGATTTTGGGTCGTGACAATAAGATGTTTTAGCAACACCGTAGTTCCTCAGATTTTGACTCAAATGAAATTTATTATGGAAAATAGAGGTAGTACCTTGGATGCATCCCATATCATCACAGTTCTGTCAAAGAAGATGTTGCAAACACCGTTGAATCTGGTGTGAAACGGATATCTGTAACGAGACGAGCATGACCTTTTCCAGTGTTAACATCATTATTTTCCAAGTCCCAAATCACAACCTAAACATAGATCACAGTACAAGTTCGTTAACAGGAGAAATTGAGGTAAGATCTCCATTTGACCAACAAGAATCCTGTAGAAAGTTAATATGACAAACCTCATGTCCAGCAGCAGCCAACAACTTCCCTTGTGAATGGAAGTGGCAACATAGGAGCTCGTTGTGTGTTGCGTGAAGACTTCCAATCTATTTAATAGAGATGCCTGCAAAGTAAAAAGAACTCAATTATCCTTTGTGCCGATAACTAGCAGCTACGAAGCTTGATCTCAAATCCTAGATGCAAATTTCACAAGAAACCTACAGATGGCACCATCTATTAGCCACCATGAGAAGCTGCCAGATCACTACTTGCTTTTGAGAAAAGAGGTTCATGATAAAGTACAATTATCATACATCAACTATACACCTTCAGATATGTGCAATGAATCTTCCAGTAGTCCCTAAAACACTAGTGGCAACTGGAAGAATAAAGCAGGGAATAATATGGAGATAACATAATCACCCTTAATTCCTGATGGAACTATGTATTGCAAAATACTAGTTATTTACTAGTCCTTGACAAAAGTACGAATCCCTAATGGGATAATGTATTGCAAGATAGAAATTTTCCCTTTTTACATCACTGTTAGCTTGTTGTAACATACCTTCCCATTCAGATTGAGTGAGAGCAGAAAAACTTCTCCTCAATGCAGAATAATGGTTGTCAATTATCTAAATTACTACCTTTCTAATATTGAATTTTTTTACCCATTAAGACTGTTGTAACCTATCTTTCCGGTCATATTCAATGCAAGCAGCAATACTTTTCCTCAATGCAGCGAGTGAATTACTTGCACCAATTAGACCAGCATCTCCCCGGGATAAGTAGCTGTTAATATTGTCATTCGTAATACGATTGGTAGTAGCTTTCCCTTTCCCAACCTACATCCCAGGAATATATTAAATGAGCAAGAATAAAGTTGACGACGACTACATGGAAATTTTATACTCATTCGTCCAAGTGACTTTAAAGGTGACAGAGAGACAAGAACAAATTAAGAAAGGGAAGTCCAATCCCCAGTAAGATGCAGATGACAACGGTAGAGTGAAATGAAAACACCAGTACATGAAGGGATTTAAGAAGTAGATGCACAAAAATTATCTTACAGCTGCCAGAGAACTCAGTGAAGCTTTCCTCTTTCTTCTCCTCTGATTCAAAATACATGTAAATAAATCAATGGTCAAATAGGGGAAGATGCATGTCTCCATCAATTCTTGTACTGCTAAAATATTGCTGAAATTTGAAGATGTTCAAATAAAATCAGTTACTTTCTTTATGATCTAAGGCCAACCTTATATGAAGACTGCAGTCTCAGCTGGTTCACTTGCTCCTGCACTGCAATTTGCTTTCCTCCTGTAGGAGCTAATATTTGCTGGTCAACTGGTAAATTCTCCAGGGTTCTTTTATTTTTATCGCCAACCATCTGTTCAATACCAGAAGAATACAAATAGAAGAAATAGTGAGGCAGTATAAAGATCTCAGTCACATCAGTATAGTAGGATAATCTTCAGTTTTTCCTCAATCAGGTTATTGCTTTGCAAATATTTTGAAGTTTTTTCCTCTTTTTCTTTTTTCTACATAGGCTCTTTCTTTTTAGAGTGATGTACAAAGTTTTAAAAAGAGATTTCACAGAACATAAAATCCTGAATAGCAACCCATGGTCTATTTCACGGCTAAAATAATTACAGCATGCTACAATCAATAGGAGCAACATGATTAGTTTAGTATTCAACTTACTCCTGCATCTTTTTCACTCGAGCCAGCCTGAATGAGCATACAACTGAAATCACCAGAACTTGCAGGGGCAGGAAAGTTGAGCTCATCCATTGTTTGAACTGCCACTTCTGGTAAAACATCCTGTTGAGGAGAGAATGTAGTTCTCAAAAATTATTCCTTTTCAGTCGGTACTATTACACTAGGATGTACAACTTGATAGTTAATGAGAGGGTGAGCTGGGCCAATTACCTGAGTTGAATATAAAAGTAATGAATCAATTTAAAGTTGAAACCTAACTGAAACAACATAATGAACTATACATTTCTATTGATGCAAAATTTCAATACACTCACAACTAATGGCCATCCTTGATGAGATGCTTGTTGGAGAGATCTGTTGTTCTCTACAGGTACAGTGGAAGAAAGATAAACAGAATATTCTAAAAAGAAAATGATTAGGAGACCTAAAAGTGCATAAAAGTACCAACAAAATATTAAAGTAAATAAAGTGGCTAATCTACTAACCTACATTGTAAAATTTATAACCAACAACAACTAAGCCTCAACTATAAGAGAGATGGGATCATTGTAAAATCTATCTTTAGAAGTTATTTAAAACGTTGTCTACGTCGTCACTGCGAGAACATCTCATGGTGATTCTTCTGAAGAGAACATGCGAGTGTTGAGCACTCATAACACTGATTATTTTACTGAATGTAAGTTTAAAAGTTGTTTGCTTATGTCATACTTCTTTCCATGTTAGTTTTGTCTAGTGTCCTATAAAATCAAAACTTCTAATTGATAATGAATCTAATCTTCGAAGAAATGAAACTGGAGCAGGAACAAAGAAACACAATAATTAGAGCTTGTTCAGCAAGCTAGTGGAAATTAATTGCCACATACAACTTATCATCTTCAAAAACCAAAAGATAAAAAGATACAAATGAGAAGTCCATGGGAGCCACGCCCACCTTCTCTCAAATATCTTCACTCCTAATCTTATCCAGCCTAGTGTGCGTGCTCCATCTCAATATCCTCATTTCAGCTGCTTTCATCTTCTGGATATAAGAATTCTTGACTGGCCAACACTCAGCCCCATACAGCATGGCCGGTCTAACCACCGCTCTATAGAACTTACCTTTAAGTTTCAGTGGCACCTTCTTGTCACACAGGACTCCAGACGCTAACCTCCATTCCATCCACCCCACCCCGATATGGTGCGTGACATTTATCACGCTCAACTATGTCTAATAAAAGACTAAACGGGCGTTGCAAATATAATCCGGGGTATTATGCCCAGAGTTGATCCCACAGGGAATTTACGTATCAATCAAGTCTTTAGAATACGCAACTTTTACTCAATCAATTTTCTCAAGACTTTTTAATATAAATTGGTGATGTTTTACTAATTCTACTAACAATAATAATAACTAACAATTACTAAAAATGTGTTGTAAATAATTATGGTAAAGGTATAAGGCTATGGTTTCCCCCGTTGGTGAACTTCCTTCTCAGATACTTCTTATAGTTTGATTAGTNGGTATTATGCCCAGAGTCGATCCCACAGGGAATTTACGTATCAATCAAGTCTTTAGAATACGCAACTTTTACTCAATCAATTCTCTCAAGACTTTTTAATATAAATTGGTGATGTTTTACTAATTCTACTAACAATAATAATAACTAACAATTACTAAAAATGTGTTGTAAATAATTATGGTAAAGGTATAAGGTTATGGTTTCCCCCGTCGGTGAACTTCCTTCTCGGATACTTCTTATAGTTTGATTAGTNCATAAGTTTGTCCCCCAACGGGTTCCACCAAAACCCTAGATTAAGAAAATTAGCTACTCATAGTCATAAATATCAAATCTAAAATAACGTGCATAATTGAATTACAGAGTAATGAACTAAGGAGATAAAAATCAGTGTTTGCTTTGCTGAATAGTAATCCACAGGTTTTTCTTCCCTTTAATGACTTCCTCTCTTCGAATCCCCCTTTAAGTTGTGTTTTGGGGTCTATTTATATGTTTGGGATAAACCCTAAACATGTAGGAGACTTCTATTCCAACCGGGAGACACTTAAACTCTTCAAAAACTCGAATTTAGCCGGAACAGGGACCTGGCGTTTGGGCTCTGGAGCCTGGGTAAGGCCAGGCTAAGGTAGNCTATTTAGTAAGAAAATTTTACCTCTTGTAGCAAAGGTATACACCATATTTATTATAAACTAAAATTATTTTAAAATATTATTTTCTATAGCTATCTTTTATATTTAGATATTTATGGTATATACCACCATTGAGGCATGAATACGCTATTTATGTTTTTCTTCTCTCTTTCTTTCAATTAACACAAGATTCTCTCTCAGATTTTTTCTTCTTTCTCTCTCTCTTCGAGCAACTCAAGCCCTAGTATTGATGGCCGACGAGAAGAAGAATCTCTCTCTTTTCGAGCAACTCACGCCCTAGTATTGATGGCCGACGAGACATTAGAATAGAGTAGAAGGCAACCAGGAAACAGAAAAGAGTGAATTTTTCGAACGGAAAGGAGCAATGTGATGAAATCTTATCATAAATTTGTTGTACGGATCCGACGAACTTTCTTCTCTTCTTTGCTATTTAGTCACCTACAATGATGCAAATATATTGTATTCTGTACAAATTCACTCAAACACATTGTATTTTTGTATAAATATATTTTTTTTGCCTGTATTTATGTATTTCAAAGATCTGTATTTTTTTAATACAACTGAACACACCTGTATTCATGCTTACTGTACATACGGTATGCATGAATACATGATATAAACATTGGAATACACTGAATACAAATATTAAAGTAGACCAGAATATAAAGTGAATACATTTAATTTTAAAATACAGTGAAATACAATAAAATAAAGTGAATACAAATAGAAATATAGTGAATACAACCAATGAAATATACTGAATACGACAATAATAACATGTATTAGGAATAACTAAAATACTATTAATACAAATACATTTGAATACACTAAATATAAAATAGTGAATATAATAAATATAATTGAATCTAATGAATGCAACAGTAAATAAAATATTGAAACACACTAAATATAGAAGTTAAATACAACAGTTATATACGACTGAAAAATCATTCTAATTCATTGGGTTGATAATGAGACATGTTAGAATTGATTTTGTTGAGTTATATTAGGAGTGTATCACGCTAATTGATATTATTCCGTTATTAGACAGATGGACATACCTATTTTTAAGGTGATTGTCGTTACTGTATTCATGAATACATGACGCTAATACATGTGAATATATGCACGTACAACTGGACTGCCCTGATTTTAGGCATTTTTTGCTGCTGTATTTATGAATACAACAGCGCGAATACACTACTGTAACAACTGAATAATAGCTATAGGAAGTAATTATGTATATGGTAGCTATAGGTGTAGACATGTAGTTTTTGACCCTCCCCGAGATTTTACACGGTATAGCGTTTAAATATCTAGTTTAGGTCTAATATCGTTATTTAAACTAGTTTTGACCTTTTTACTTTATTTTATCACAAAAATAAAAATTACAAAAAATATTTTCTTTTATTTAGCTAACTAATATTTTATCTAGTTATTTTTAGTTTATCTACCTTTCATAAATGTCGAAAAATACAAAAAAAAATTAGTTCCACTTTGTTTTCAAAAATATTAGTATTTTGATAGGAATATTATTTTTGTGATGATTTTAACCTAATCAGTATTTTTGCTTTGCTGAATAGTAATCCACAGGTTTTTCTTCACTTTAATGACTTCCTCTCTTCGAATCCCCTTTAAGTTGTGTTTTGGGGTCTATTTATATGTTTGGGATAAACCCTAAACGTGTAGGAGACTTCTATTCCAACCGGGAGAACATAAACTCTTCTAAAACTCGAATTTAGCCGGAACAGGGACCTGGCGTTTGGGCCCTGGCGCCTGGGTAACGCCAGGCTAAGGTAGGCGTTTGGGCTCTAGCGCCTGGCTAACGCCAGGCAGGGTCAGGCGTTTGGGCTCTGGCGCCTGGCTAACGCCAGGCAGGGTCAGGCGTTTGGGCTCAAACGACCAGCTATAGCCCGGTGCACTCCTCCTCGCCTCTTGAGCGTATTTTCGATGTATTTGCGTCCCTTTAGCTCGGCTTCCATCTCCAATTCACCTACACATGAAATAGACTCTATTATGCACATAAAAAGTGTATTTTTATCATTAACGCACATAAAATGTAGGGCATATAACATGTTAAACCATGAATTCTAGCCTCGCATCAATACCCCACACTTAAACATTTGCTCGTCCTCGAGCAATCAAACTATACTCATGTACACAACTTATTAAGCAAATCCCTTAACACGTTATACCAAAATATTTTAAAACATTTCAATGCCAGAGGTGTGACATCCTCGCTTCAATAGTCGACTCACAAATACCATGCTTTATTCACAATTCACCAACTACTCTAACTTAGAGGTCAACAACATTACCTTTCCTTCATGAATCATGTTCCCTCACCAAATCAAAGAGTTAGTTCCTCACACAAGAAAATTTAGGAACTCAAGATAGAAAGAATTCACTCGCTCTCAGAAATAATATTCATATGCCACACAAGATGCACCATAGGCTTGCCCGTAGTGTATACTCTACTAATCGAGCTCATTCAGTCTAGGATCAAGTAGGACTTTATTTGGTTGTAGTGTAGGCTGCGGGACGGGTAGGATACCTTTAGATATAAGAATGGCTACACCTCCCTAAGGACTTTAATACACATACTTTAGCTTTTCAACCTCACACTTATATTAAATCAACTCCACCTTCACATCAATGTTAATACCCCATATTTCTTTAGGCAAAATTACATCAAGAGTCACCACATATATTTTCCTTTCACAACAATACAACTATTTATTTTCTATATATATTTTTTTCTTTTTCTCACGTGACTCTTACTTTTTCAAACAGTGCACCTTTCTCCGTATTTCAATTATTCCCCTCAAA
>ML427228.1:0-10590 GCA_005239525.1 Nicotiana knightiana | reverse complement strand
ACTTGATCATTTTGAAGCGTTGGTTATGGTTCCTTGGGTCATATTTGATATCCCGGAAAAATATCATGTGATCCGGTACTGGCTCCGTACCAAGGCGTCCGACATGGACCATGGAAGGCGATAATACAAGCACGACTTGCCGGAATTCCAATTTAATTGCCATAAAATGCCAAAAAATGTAACTTGATCATTTCGAAGAGTTGGTTATGGTTCCTCTGGTTGTATTAGATGTCCCGGAAAAATATCATACGATCCGGTGCCGGCTCCATACCAAGGCGTCCGGCCTGGACCATGGATGGGGAAAATACAGTCACGACTGGCGAAATTCCAGTTTAATTTCCATAAAATGCCAAAAAATATAACTTGATCATTTTGAAGCGTTGGTTATGGTTCCTATGGTCATATTTAATGTCCCGGACAAATATCATGCGAACAGGTACCGTCTCCGTACCAAGGCATCCAGCTTGGACCATGGCAGGCGATAATAAAGGCACGACTGACGAAATCCTAGTTTAATTGCCAAAAAATGTAACTTGATCATTTCGAAGCGTTGGTTATGGTTTCTTGGGTCATATTTGATATCCCGGACAAATATCATGCGACCCGGTACCGGCTCCGTACCAAGTCGCCCGGCCTGGACCATGGCAGGCGATAATACAGGCACGACTGGCAAAATCCCAGTTTAATTGCCATAAAATGCCAAAAAAATGTAACTTGATCATTTCGAAGCGTTGGTTATGGTTTCTTGGGTCATATTTGATATCCCGGACAAATATCATGAGATCTGGTACCGGCTTCGTACCAAGGCATCTGGCCTGGACCATGGCAGGCGATAATATATGCACGACTAGCGAAATTCCAGTTTAATTGCCATAAAATTCCAAAAAAATGTAATTTCATCATCTCGAAGCGTTGGTTATGATTCCTTGGGTCGTATTTGATGTCTTGGAGAAATATCATGTGATCCGGTAACGGCTCCGTACCAAGGCGTCCGGCCTGGACCTTGGCAGGCGATAATTAGGAACGAGAGGAAATTAAAGTTTAATTGCCATAAAATGCGAAAAAATGTAACATGATCATTTCGAAGCGTTGGTTATGGTTCCTTGTGTCGTATTTGATGTCTCGGACAAATATCATGAGATTCGGTACCGGCTCCGTACCAAGGAGTCTGACCGGGACGATGGCAGGCGATAATACAAGCATGACTAGCGCAATTCCAGTTTAATTGCCATAAAATGCAAAAATATGTAACTTGATCATTTTGAATTTTTGGTTATGGTTCCTTGGGTCATATTTAATGTCCTAGACAAATATCATGCGACCCGGTATCGGCTCCGTACCAAGACGTCCGGCCTGGACCATGGTAGGCGATAATACATGCACGAGTGACGGAATTTAAGTTTAATTGCCATATAATGCCAAAAAATGTAACTTGATCATTCTGAAGCGTTGGTTATGGTTCCTTGGGTCATATTTAATGTCCTAGACAAATATCATGCGACCCGGTATCGGCTCCGTACCAAGACGTCCGGCCTGGACCATGGCAGGCGATAATGTAGGCATGACTGGCGGAATCTGAGTTTGATTGCCATAAAATGCCAAAAAATGCAACTTGAGCATTTCGAAGCGTTGGTTATGGTTCCTTGGGTCATATTTAATGTCCTAGACAAATATCATGCGACCCGGTATCGGCTCCGTACCAAGACGTCCGGCCTGGACCATGGCAGGCGATAATGTAGGCATGACTGGCGGAATCTGAGTTTGATTGCCATAAAATGCCAAAAAATGCAACTTGAGCATTTCGAAGCGTTGGTTATGGTTCCTTGGGTCATATTTAATGTCCTAGACAAATATCATGCGACCCGGTATCGGCTCCGTACCAAGACGTCCGGCCTGGACCATGGCAGGCGATAATGTAGGCATGACTGGCGGAATCTGAGTTTGATTGCCATAAAATGCCAAAAAATGCAACTTGAGCATTTCGAAGCGTTGGTTATGGTTCCTTTGGTCATATTTAATGTCCTGGACAAATACCATGTGACCCGGTACCGACTCCGTACCAAGGCGTCCAGCCTGGACCATGGCAGNTTATGGTTCCTTGGGTCATATTTAATGTCCCGGACAAATATCATGCGACCCGGTACCGGCTCCGTACCAAGGCGCCCGGCCTGGACCATGGCAGGCGATAATACAAGCACGACTAGCGAAATCCTAGTTTAATTTCCATAAAATGCCAAAAATGTAACTTGATCATTTCGAAGCGTTGGTTATGGTTTCTTGGGTCATATTTGATATCCCGGAAAAATATCATGAGATCCGGTACCGACCCCGTACCAAGGAATCTGGCCTGGACCATGGCAGGCGATAATACAGGCACGACTACCGGAATTCTAGTTTAATTGCCGTAAAATGCCAAAAAATGTAATTTGATCATCTCGAAGCGTTGGTTATGGTTCCTTGGGTCGTATTTGATGTCCTAGAGAAATATCATGTGATCCGGAAATGGCTCCGTACCAAGGCGTCTGGCCTGGACCATGGCAGGCGATAATTAGGGACGAGAGGAACTCCAGTTTAATTGCCATAAAATACAAAAAAAATGTATNAATGTAACTTGATCATTTCGAAGCGTTGGTTATGGTTCCTTGGGTCATATTTCATATCTCGGACAAATATCATGTGACCCAGTACCGTCTCCGTACCAAGGCATCCGGCCTGGACCAGGGCAGGCGATAATACAGGAACGACTGTCGAAATTCTAGTTTAATTGTCATAAAAAACCAATAAATGTAACTTGCTCATTTCAAAGCATTGGTTATGGTTCCTTGGGTCATATTTGATATCACGAACAAAAATCATGCGATCCGATACCGGCTCCGTACCATAGCATCCGGCGTGGACCATGGCAGGCGATAATACATGCACGACTGGCGGAATTCCAGTTTAATTGCCATAAAATGCCAAAAAATGTAACTTGATCATTTCGAAGCGTCTGTTATGGTTCCTTGTGTTGTATTTGATGTCCCGGACAAATATTATACGTTCCAATATCGGCTTCGTACCGAGGCATCCNGCTCCGTACCAAGGCGTCCGGCCTGGACTATGGCAGGCAATAATACAGGCACGGCTGGCGGAATTCCAGTTTAATTGCCATAAAATTCTGAAAAATGTAAGTTGATCATTTCGAAGCGTTGGTTATGAATCCTTGGGTTGTATTTGATTTTCCATAAAATTATCATGCGCTTCGGTACCGGCTACGTTCCAACGCGTCCGGCCTGGACCATGGAAGGCTAAAATGTAGGCACGAATTGGCGAAATTCTAGTTTAATATCCATAAAAAGTCAAAAAATGTAACTTGATCCTTTCGAAGAGTTGGTTATGGTCTCTTGGGTTGTATTTGATGTCATGGAAAATATCATGCGATCCGGTTCCGGATCCATACCAAGGCGTCCGGCCTGGACCATGGATGAAGATAATACAAGCACGACTGGCTGAATTCCAGTTTAATTGCCATAAACTGCCAAAAAATATAACTTGATCATTTCGAAGTTTTGGTTATGGTTCCTTGGGTTATATTTGATGTCCCGGACAAATATCATGCGATTCGGTACCGGCTACGTACCAAGGTGTCCGGCCTGGACCATGGCAGGCGATAATACATGAACGACTGGCAGAATTCTAGTTTAATTGCCATAAAATGCCAAACAATGTAACTTGATCATATCGAAGACGTTGGTTATGGTTCCTTGGGTCGTATTTGATGTTCCAAAAAAATATCATGCGATCCGGTAACGGCTCCGTACCAAGGCGTCCGACCTGGATCATGGCAGGAGATAATACAGGCACGACTGGCGGACGCCTTGGTATGGAGTTGATACTGGATCGCATGATATTTTTTCGGGAGATCAAATACAACCCAAGGAAACATAACCAACTCTTCGAAATGGTCAAGTTATANGTTGGTTCTGGCTCCTTGGGTCGTATTTGATGTCCTGGATAAATATCATATGATCTGGTACCAACTCCGTACCAAGGCGTCCGGCCTGGACTATGGCAGGCAATAATACAGGCACGGCTGGCGGAATTCCAGTTTAATTGCCATAAAATTCCAAAAAATGTAACTTGATCATTTCGAAGTGTTGGTTATGAATCCTTGGGTTGTATTTGATTTCCCGGACAAATATCATGCGCTTCGGTACCGGCTACGTTCCAACGCGTCCGGTCTGGACGATGGAAGGCGATAATGCAGGCACGAATTGGCGGAATTCTAGTTTAATTGCCATAAAAATTAAAAAAATGTAACTTGACTTTCGAAGAGTTGGTTATGGTTTCTTGGGTTGTATTTGATGTCATGGACAAATATCATGTGATCCGGTACCAGATCCATACCAAGGCGTCCGACCTGGACCATGGATGGCGATACTACAGGCACGACTGGCTGAATTCCAGTTTAATTGCCATAAAATGCCAAAAAATATAACTTGATCATTTCGAAGTTTTGGTTATGGTTCCTAGTGTCATGTTTGATGTCCCGGACAAATATCATGCGATTCGGTACCGGCTACGTACCACGGTGTCCGGCCTGGACCATGGCAGGCGATAATAAAGGCACGACTTGGCGAAATTCCAGTTTAATTGCCATAAAATGCGAAAAAATGTAACTTGATCATTTCGAAGTTTTGGTTAGGGTTCTTTGGGTCTTATTGATGTCCCGGACAAATATCATGCGATTCGGTACCACCTACGTACCACGGCGTCCGGTTTGGACCATGGCAGGCGATAATACAAGCACGACTTGGCGAAATTCTTATTTAATTGCCATAAAATGCCAGAAAATGTAACTTGATCATTTCGAAGAGTTGTTTATGGTTCCTTGGGTTGTATTTGATATCCCGCAAAAATATCTTGCGATCCGGTACCGACTCCATACCAAGGCGTCCGACCTGGACCATGGATGGCGATAATACATGCACGACTGGCGAAATTCCAGTTTAATTTCCATAAAATGCCAAAAAATATAACTTGCTCATTTCAAAGAATTGGTTATGGTTCCTTGGGAAATATTTAATGTCAAGGACAAATATCATGCGACCCGGTACCGGCTCCGTAACAAGGCATCCGGCCTGGACCATGGCCGGCGATAATACATGCACGACTGTCAGAATTCCAGTTTAATTGCCATAAAATGCCAAAAAATGTAACATGATCATTTAGAAGTGTTGGTTATGGTGTCTTGGGTCGTATTTGATGTCCCTGACAAATATTATGATATCCGGTACCGTCTGTGTACCAAGGCGTCCGGCCTGGACCATGGCAGGCGATAATAGACGCACGACTGGCGGAAGTCCAATTTAATTGCCAGAAAATGCAGAAAAATGTAACTTGATCATTTGGAAGCGTTGGTTATGGTTCCTTGGGTCGTATTTTATGTCCAATACAAATATCATGTGATCATGTACCGGCTCCGTACCAAGGCGTCTGGCCTGAACCACGGCAGGCGCAAATACAGGCACGACTGGTGGAATTCAAGTTTAATTCTCATAAAATGCCAAAAAATGTAACTTGATCATTTGGAAACGTTAGTTATGGTTCCTTGATTCATATTTCATATCCCGGACAAATATCATGCGACCTGGTACCGGCANTATGGTTCCTTGGGTCATATTTAATGTCCCACACAAATATCATGCGACCCAGTACCATCTCCGTACCAAGGCGTCCGGCCTGGACCATGGCAGGCGATAATACAGGCACGACTAGCGGAATTCAAGCTTAATTGCCATAAAATGACAACAAATGTAACTTGATCATTTCGAAGCGTTGGTTATTGTTCCTTGGGTCATATTTCATATCCCGGACAAATATCATGTGACCCTGTACCGGCTCCATACCAAGGCGTCCGGCCTGGACCATGGCAGGCAATAATACAGGCACGATTGTCAGAATTCTAGTTTAATTGTCATAAAAAACCAATAAATGTAACTTGCTTATTTCAAAGCATTGGTTATGGTTCCTTGGGTCATATTTTATATCACGGACAAATATCATGCGATCTGATACCGGCTCCGTACTAGGGTGTCCGACGTGGTCCATGGCAGGCGATAATACATGCACGACTGACGAAATTCCAGTTTAATTGCCATAAAATGCCAAAAATGTAAGTTGATCATTTCGAAGTGTTGGTTATGGTTCCTCGGGTGGTATTTGATGTCCCAGAAAAATATCATGAGATTCGGTACCGGCTCTGTACCAAGGCGTCCGACCTGGACCATGGCAGGCGATAATACAGGCACGACTGGCGAAATTCCATATTAATTGCCATAAAATTCCAAAAAATGTAACATGATCATTTCGAAGCATTGGTTATGGTTCCTTGTGTCGTATTTGATGTCTCGGACAAATATCATGAGATTCGGTACCGGCTCTGTACCAAGGAGTCCGATCTGGGCCATGGCAGGCAATAATACAAGCATGACTGGCCCAATTCCAATTTAATTTCCATAAAATGCAAAAAAATGTAACTTGATCATTTCGAAGTACCGGCTCCGTACCAAGGCGTCCAGCCTGGACCATGGTAGGCGATAATACATGCACGACTGACGGAATTCCAGTTTAATTGCCATATAATGCCAAAAATGTAACTTGATCATTTCGAAGAGTTGGTTATGGCTCCTTTGGTTGCATTTGATGTCCCAGAAAAATAACATGCGATCCGGTACCGGCTCCATACCAAGGCGTCCGGATTGGACCATGGATAACGATAATACATGCACGACTGGCAGAATTCCAATTTAATTGCCATAAAATGCCAAATAATGTAACTTGATCATTTCGAAGCATTGGTTATGGTTCCTTGGGTCGTATTTGATGTCCAGGACAAATATCATGCGATCCGGTACCGGCCCAGTACCAAGGCGTCCGGCCTGGACCGTGGCAAGCACTAATACATGCACGACTGGCGGCATTCCAAATTAATTGCCATCGAATGCAAAAAAATGTAACTTGATCATTTCGAAGCGTTGGATATGGTTCCTTGGGTCATATTTGATATCCCGGACAAACATCATGCGATCCGGTACTGGCTCCGTACCAAGACGTCCGGCCTCGACCATGGCAGGCGATAATACATGCACGACTGACGGAATTCCAGTTTAATTTCCATAAAATGCCAAAAAATATAACTTGATCATTGCGAAGCGTTGGTTATGGTTCCTTGGGTCGTATTTGATTTCCCGGATAAATATCATGAGATCCGGTACCGGATCCATACCAAGGCGTCCGGCCTGTACCATGGCAGGCGATAATACAGGCACGACTGCCATAATTCTAGTTTAATTGCCATAAAATGCCAAAAAATGTAATTTGATTATTTTGAAGCGTTGGTTATGGTTCTTTGGGTCGTATTTATGTCCCTAAGAAATATCATGTGATCCGGTAACGGCTCCATACCAAGGCGTCTGGCCTAGAACATGGCAGGCGATAATATAGGCACGACTAGTGGAATTCCCGTTTAATTTCCATAAAATACCAAAAAATGTAACTTGATCATTTCGAAGTGTTGGTTATGGTGCCTTGGGTAGTAGTTGATGTCCTGGATATATATCATGTGATCCGCTACCGGCTCCGTACCAAGGCGTCCGCCCTGGACTATGGCAGGCAATAATAGAGGCACGGTTGGCGGAATTCCAGTTTAATATCTATAAAATTCCAAAAAATGTAACTTGATCATTTCGAAGTGTTGGTTATGAATACTTGGGTTGTATTTGATGTCCCAGATGAAAATTATGAGATTCGTTACCGCCTACGTACCAAGGCATCTAGCCTGGATCACGGAAGTCAATAATGCAGGCACGACTTGGCGGAATTCTTGTTTAATTGCCATAAAATGCCAAAAAATGTAACTTGATCCTTTCGAAGAGTTGGTTATGCTTTGTTGGGTTGTATTTGATGTCCCGGATAAATATCATACGATCCGATACCGGATCCATACTAAGGCGTCCGGCATGTACCATGGATGCCGATAATACATGCACGACTGGCTGAATTCCAGTTTAATTGCCATAAAATGCCAAAACATATAACTTGATCATTTCGAAGAGTTGGTTATGGTTCCTTCGGTTGTATTTGATGTCCCGGAATAATATCATGCGATATGGTACCGGCTCCATACCAAGGCGTCCGGCCTGGACCATGGATGGTGATAATACATGCACGATTGGCGAAATTCCAGTTTAATAGCCATAAAATGCCATAAAATGTAACTTGATCATTTTGAAGCGTTGGTTATGGTTACTTGGGTCATATTTAATGTCCCGGACAAATATCATGCGACGCGGTACCGGCTCCGTACCAAGGCGTCCCGCATGGACCATGGCAGGCGATAATACAGGCACGACTGGCGGAATTCCAGTTTAATTTCCATAAAATACGAAAAAATGTAATTTGATCATTTTGAAGCGTTGGTTATGTTTCATTGGGTCATATTTGCTATTCCTGACAAATATCATGCGATCCGGTACCTGCTCCGTACCAAGGCTTCCGGCCTGGACGATGGCAGGCGATAATACATGCTTGACTGATGGAATTCCAGTTTAATTGCCATAAAATGCCTAAAAATATAACTTGATAATTTCGAAGAGTTTGTTATGGTTCCTTGGGTAGTATTTGATGTACTAGACAAATATCATGTGATCCAATACCGACTCCGTACGAAGGCGTCCGGCCTGGACTATGGCAGGCGCTAATACAGGCACGATGGCGGAATTCCAGTTTAATTGCCATAAAATTCCAAAAAATGTAACTTGATCATTGCGAAGCGTTGGTTATGGTTCCTTGGGTCGTATTTGATGTCCCTGAAAAATATCATGTGATCTGGTAACGGCTCCATACCAAGGCGTCTGGCCTAGACCATGGCAGGCGATAATATAGGCACGACTAGCGGAATTCCCGTTTAATTTCCATAAAATACCAAAAAATGTAACTTGATCATTTCGAAGTGTTGGTTATGGTGCCTTGGGTAGTATTTCATGTCCTGGATATATATCATGTGATCCGCTATCGGCTCCGTACCAAGGCGTTCGGCCTGGACTATGGCAGGTAATAATAGAGGCACGGCTGGCGGAATTCCAGTTTAATATCCATAAAATTCCAAAAAATATAAATTGATCATTTTGAAGCGTTGGTTATGAATCCTTTGGTTGTATTTGATGTCCCAGATGAAAATCATGAGATTCGGTACCGGCTACGTACCAAGGCATCTAGCCTGGACCATGGAAGGCGATAATGCAGGCACGACTTGGCGGAATTCTAGTTTAATTGCCATAAAATGCAAAAAAATGTAACTTGATCCTTTCGAAGAGTTGGTTATGCTTTCCTGGGTTGTATTTCATGTCCCGGACAAATATCATATGATCCGGTACTGGATCCATACTAAGGCATCCGGCATGGACCATGGATGGCGATAATACAGGCACGACTGGCTGAATTCGAGTTTAATTGCCATAAAATGCCAAAAAATGTAACTTCATCTTTTCGAAGTTTTGGTTATGGTTTCTAGGGTCGTATTTGATGTACCGGACAAATATCATGTGATTCGGTACCGGCTACGTACCACGACGTCCGTCCTGGACCATGGCAGGCAAGGCACGACTTGACGGAATTCCAGTTTAATTTCCATTAAATGCCAAAAAATGTAACTTGATCATTTCAAAGTTTTGGTTATGGCTCCGGGGGTCATATTTGATATCCTGGACAAATATCATGTGATTCGGCAACGGCTACGTACCACGCGTCCGGCCTGGACACTGGCAGGCGATAATACAAGCACGACTTGGCGGAATTCCAGTTTAATTGCCATAAAATGCCAAAACATGTAACTTGATCATTTCGAAGAGTTGGTTATGGTTCCTTGGGTTGTATTTGATGTCCCGGAATAATATCATGAGATATGGTACCGGCTCCATACCAAGGCGTCCGGCCTGGACCATGGATGGCGATAATACAGGCACGACTGGCGAAATTCTAGTTTAATAGCCATAAAATGTAACTTGATCATTTTGAAGCGTTGGTTATGGTTCCTTGGGTCATATTTAATGTCCCGGACAAATATCATGTGACACGGTACCGGCTCCGTACCAAGGCGTTCCGCATGGACCATGGTAGGCGATAATACAGGCACGACTGGCGGAATTCCAGTTTAATTTCCGTAAAATACGAAAAAATGTAATTTGATCATTTTGAAGCGTTGGTTATGGTTCATTGGGTCATATTTGCTATTCCTGACAGATATCATGCGATCCGGTACTGGCTCCGTACCAAGGCTTCCGGCANAAAAATGTAACTTGATCATTTCGAAGCGTTGGTTATGGTTCATTGGGTCGTATTTAATGTCCCGGACAAATATCATGCGACCCGGTACCGGCTCCGTACCAAGGCGTCCGGCCTGGACCTTGGCAGGCGATAATACAGGCACGATTGGCGGAATTCCAGTTTAATTTCCATAAAATGCCAAAAATGTAACTTAATCATTTGGAAGTGTTGGTTATGGTTCCTTGGGTCATATTTCATATCCCGGACAAATATCATGCGACCCGG
>ML427226.1:0-15114 GCA_005239525.1 Nicotiana knightiana | reverse complement strand
TTGATTAGTTGTCTCTATCAATCATGAACACTCTATCTACCATAAATCTCTCTCAAGTAATTATGATAATTTACTAGACGCACTCTCTCAAGTTACGCTAGCTAGATTGCATTACAGTTCACTTTAGATTGCACCCGACGTATCATTATTTCTAATCCAACTTCTAAACCCTCGGTTATGACTTTCGTCTATACTCCGGGAGTGATGTTGTTCAAACAACTACCTAAATATGCACTCTCTCTCAAGTAAATACATAATAAATTGGAACAGCTAATTGAGGGCCCTTCAATCAACTACAAGAAAAATGTAGTTGAACAAATAGAGATTAATCAACTAGTCAAAACTTTAATATCACAATAAGGTTATCCCCCAACGGGTTCCACCAAAACCCTAGATTAAGATATTTAGCTACCCATATTCATAAGAACCAATTCTAAAATAACTTGCATAATTGAACTACAAAATAATGAATAAAAGCTATAAAAATCAATGTTTGCTTCACTGAATAGTAATCCACATGTTTTTCTTCACTTCAATGGCTTCCCCCCTTTCAAGTTGTGTTTTTGGGTCTATTTATATGTTTGGGATAAACCCTAAACATGTAGGAGACTTCTATTCCAACCGGGAAACACTTAAAACTCTTTAAACTCGGAATTGACCGGACCTCGGGACCCAGGAGTTTGGGCTCAAACGCCCCCTTAAAGCCAGGGCAGACCTGGCTTTAGGGCTCTAACGCCCCACTAACGCCAGGCTGACCCTGGCTTTAGGGACCAACGCCCCACTAACGCCCGGGTTGGCCTGGCTTTAAGGCCAAATCGCCCGGCTATAGCGCGGGTCACTCCTTTTCGACTCTTGATCGTATTTTCGACGTTCATGCATCCATTTAGCTCGGTTTCCATCTCCAATGCACCTACACATGAAATAAACTCCATTCTGCACATAAAAAGTGTATTTTTATCATTAACGCACATAAAATGTAAGGCATATAACTTGTTAAACCATGAATTCTAGCCATGCATTAAGAACATTGCAGAATCACTCTTAATATTAGAGGTACAAGAGAGATAGTACAGTAGTAATATTTTATAATGGCTCTACGATAAAGCCAGTTAGAAAAGTACCAGCCTTATAAGAAGTAAGTATGAAGCTCTCACTGGATTGTGTATACACCAGAGGTGCAAGTTTATGATAGAACTTCAAGTTGTGGATGTGACTTATACCTATGTGGAAGTGGGGTTATGAAAGAGATAGAAGATATGATGTGAGACTTTAAGATAAGCAAGGTAAAGGTGGACAACGTACGAGATACTCAAATGCAGAGGGTTGTGAATAGTCCTTCATATAGAAGGCTAGAAGTTTGGGGATTCAATATCCAGGAATGATAGCGGCATCCTCAGTGGCATGTCTTCCAGCCTATGGTTTTTAGGTATTGAGAAGCCTAATTAAGAGATTAAAGAAGAGTTAGAGATGATGTGATCTCTCGTTTGATGTTACAGAATGAAATAAGGAAATCTATGATGCAATCAAGTTGAAATGTTGCAAGTAATATAAATAGATATGTGTAGGTCGCAAGCTATTGTATGGTAAAGCTACAAGGTTATAGAAGACAGGAGTAAGGATAAGAAAGGGCGAGTGAGAAGGTGACGAGAATGGATAAATCCTCAGGATTAAGCCCATGAAAACAAGAGAGCTAATGGTTTCTCTAAGTTACAGAAAGCTCAGTATAGCCAGAATGAACTCAAAGGAGTCTAAGACTAGTAGCATTTAGAAGAGATGGAATGTTGCCCTAGTAGTAGAATGAGGGTGTAATTGTGATAGATAAAGGATGATATTTGGGCCTTCGATTGAGTAATGATTTCATGAATTGTACAGGATTAAAATACCCACGTAAGGTAAACCATATTGGGATGATATGAAAAACGGTTATGGAAGTATAGTATCGTATCACCCCCGGGTGGATTAGGAAAATCACTTCAAATGTTCCACCATGCAACGTGAGCCCTAGCGGCAGTGTTACATAAAAAGGTCAAGTTATCATAGTAGATTGCAGATCAACATTGAGGTGAATCGACGGATGGATAAAAGTTACAAAGTATCAGATAAGATTAGGCAATCATTCTTAAGATGAACGATAATGAAGGAGCAGTAAAGGACTTAGATTTATACATATAGGATAAGAAACAAGAGTAACCTGGAGTTTGCTAGTAGACCTCAGTAATGATAAAAATCAAAGCAAGAGTGATGGTATACTAACCTACCTAGATGTAGTAAATCCATAAGGATATTTAACCAAAGCTATGAAACAAGATATAGCAATATTCATAAGTTCAACAAAGTACCAAGCGAAGAACTTCAAGTATACCTATAGACACCCAGAGGGACAGCTTGTCATAATTCTATATATGTTCATAAAGTGAAGCCTAGATATTGTCTAAAAGATGGAGGAAAAAGTAGAGAAGAGTCGCATAGGCGCACATACAAGGAAAAAGTCGTACAGGCTGCATGACAAAAGGTAGCCCCAGTTGCGAGATTGGAAGAATTCCGACCACAAGTCATGGTATGAGAAAGAGGCCTAAAGGGGGGAATGTCCTGGCCGTTGGGATTCATTCACAGAACAGTTGACTAGATGGCAAAGGGAGTACTAAAGTATTCAGAAGACATAGGTTATGAAAATGATAAGTGCATCAGCTAACATTCGAGGAAGAATGTTCCAAAGGGGGGAATGGTGTTACACCCCACAATTTTCGTACGTAGAAGTATGCCATAAGTAAATTGATGGAAGCTCGAAAATGAGATGTTACATCCCGCGTTTTCCTATGTTAAAGTTTCGTCGTAAGTTAATTGATGTAAGTTCGGGAATGAGATTATTTTGGGATTATAAGTATTACGCTATTTCAAACAAGTGATAAGTACATTCGTGAAGATGAAAGGGTAAGCAAAATCGAAGGAAATGAGTTTCATCGAAGTTTGACGTTTTGGGATAAAATACGTCCCGAGCTATAATACTCGGTATTTAAGGACTAATGTCATTCAAGGTACCACATGACCATGATAGTAAGGTGTATAAAGTGTGTTAAAAGTGAGTAGTATTTTAAGTAATTTGAGATAATTCTTAATTATGTGGATAATTAGGTAATTATGGATTTTTAAGTGGGAGATTAACTTGTAAATTGAATTTTGTGGATAATTATTTGGATAATGGTTAGGGGGGTCACATCCACGTGCGATTTATGAGGACTTGGCAGCAAGATAAAGCCAATTTAATGACTCTTGAATTATGATCGAGAGGTGGCACACTTAAGATGATTATGTGGCTTAGTCATTAGATGTGGGGCCCACACCATATAAAGCATAAAGACCTCTCTAATTCGAAGAAAGTTGCTTATATCAATTGGTAAGAAACGGATCTTCAACAAGAATTCAAGCAAAATACCTTATCATCTTAGCAACGTGAATCGGCTTCAATCCTTCATACAAAGACTATGTAATGTTACAGCAATGGGATTTTGCGATTCTAAGGGAGTACGGTAATATCTTTCTCAAAGAATATCATACGGATTTTTCCCTACTTCGATCCGTCGTTACATGGTTTGTCGCAATCAATGTGTGTTGGAGGGATTGTCAAGAGAATCGATTTAGGTATGTTAAGGCTATCCCTTCTTTCCTTTGGCATGATCCATACGATACAAATAAAACGAGAAAATGCACAACTTCCATAAATGACTCTATTCATAGAAGTATGTGCCTATGTTCTTGAATTCCCATATGTCTTATTATTCTATCGTATGTTCATGGGTCTCAGAATATAAGCACTACAAGAAAATGCTTATTTTGTGGAGGTTATTTTACTAATTTGTGGTAGTTTTTGACCCCCACAAAATGAATTGTGTAGGTTTAGAAAAATGCCAAAGTTACGATTGCCATGAGAAATATTGTGGCGATTTTTCAAAACCTCCACGACGACCCCCACAAAATGAATTTTTAATTTGTGACGGTTTTGAAAGATAATTAGTGGCAATTTATAACCCCCCTTAAGATGATCTCAATGTTTTTAAAAAAAATATTTGTGGGGGCTTATAACCCCCAAAATATGATCTCAAATGTTTAAAAATAATTAATTAGTGGCAGCTTATACTGCCACAATAGTTATGCTTGACGAAATTTTATTTTCTATTGTAAAATTTCATCGACAGTATTAGATAAATAGTTTTATTGAATAACCTATAACATAAGTCAAATTCCATTACAAATAGCCTTAGTAACAAGCATCTGGTATTTGAATTCATTAGACACCCCTGCTATATACAATGAACTCTTCTCCATATTGGCTTTAAGTCCAGACACTTCAGAAAAATGATTAAAAGCCTGCAGCATCAACTGGATTGAAATTTTGTCTGCCCTACAACATAATAGCATATCATCTGCAAAACGTATATGAATTAGATTGAGCTTTGAACATATGGGATGATAGTTAAAGTCAGGATTAGCATTCAACTGCTTCAAGGTTATATTCAAGTACTCCATTGCCAATACAAACAGGTAGGGTGATATTGGGTCCCCCTGCCTAAGTCCTTTTTTTGCTTGGAATATGGTAGTCAGTCCTCCATTGATCAACAAGGCATAACTGACAGTTGAAACACAAGTCATTATCCAATTTACCATATTCACAGGAAAACCAAATTCAAGAAACACCATGTGTAAAAAATTCCACTTCACTGAATCATAGGCTTTCCTAATGTCAATATTTACCATACATCTAGGTGACACCCCTTTTCTAGATTATCCTTTCACCAATTCATGAGCTACTATGACATTGTCTAGTATACTCTTCCCTTCAATAAAAGCTGACTGAGATGGACCTACTATCATATCCACTACTGTCTTCAACCTTCCAGTTAATATTTTAGCAATAGTCTTGTATATAGTTGAACAACAAGCTATTGGTCTAAAATATTTAACCAAAGTGGTAGCTGGAACTTTAGGAACTAGGGTTATAGTAGTACAGTTAATTTCTTTCAGAAGCTGTCCATTCTCAAAGAATTGCATAACCGTTGTTATTATGTCTTCCCCAATAATATTCCAGTTTGATTTAAAGAACTCACCTGGGAAGCCATCAATTCCTGGAGCTTTATCATTGGGAAGGTTTTGAACAATTTGACTTACCTCTTCTCTAGTAATAGACTTAATCAAATCTTTCTGTTGGTAAATAGTTAGGCATGGACCATTCCTTACAGCAGTTGTATCAATAAAAGGCAACTCCTCAGCAGCAGTACCCAATAGCTTCTTGAAGAACTGAAGAAATTCTTGCTGAATTAGTTTTGGATCAGTGATTAGTACTCCTTGTTCATTCTGTATAGAAGAGATCATGTTCCTTGCCTTTCTATATTTCATATGAGCATGAAAGAATCTGGTATTAGAGTCCCCTAAGGAAATCCATGTAGCCCTGGATTTCTGTCCAAGGACTCTTTCATAAATAGTGCCCCATTTTTCCATCTCTATTAGTATCTCTTTCTCTTAATTGATCAGGCTATTGTTAAACAAGTCTTCTGCTAACTTGTTTTGAATTTCCCCAATTTGTGCTTCAAATTCATTATCCTGCCTTCTAATGATGAGTATTCTTTATTCAACTATTTAGTCTCTGCTTCCACCAGCTTTAACTTCTGCACACTCCATATATACAATGCCCCTCAATAGTATGTTGCCACACATTCTGAACATTTTCCTTGAAAGCATCATGTTGTAATAGGACATTAAGCAGTCTGAATGGCTTCTTAAGGTATTGTTTAGATATCACAGTGTTAGTTACAATGGGAGAGTGATCTGAACACTCAGGATTCAGATAATTGGCTTCAATACTACCATAAGTTTGTAACCATTCAGCATTACCAAACACCCAATCAATATGACTATATATCCTTTCATTCTCATCTCTTTTGTTGCACCAGAAAAACTGCCACCTTTTTCTAGTCTCCTTTCCACTCCCAAATCTGTGATACAATTCTGGAAATCCAGAGTCTCAGCAGGATGAACTGGTACTCCATTAACTCTATCATCACTAAACAGTATGGTATTAAAGTCTCCCAATAGGATCCAAGGTCCATTTATAGAACCTTTAATGTTCCTTAGTTGATCCCACATGGTTTTCTCCCTGCAATAGTATTGTAACCATACACATATGTCAAGTCACAATTGAATTGAGATTGTCTATCCTCAATAAAACAGTGAATCAATTATGCAGTACTATATCTAATAGTCACAGTAACTGAAGCTCTCCTTCATCTAACCCATATTCTTCCATTAGGGGCATAGAACTCCCAATCATTTCCAAACTTTCTGATAACTTTTACAGCTTTATGTTGTTTAACTCTAGTCTCAAGGCAATCAATCAGATCTATCTTTTTTCCAAGCAAAAAATCCTTGAGTTCTTTTTGCTTGTGGGCTTTATTAAGCCCTCTAATATTCCAGGAACAAAAGATCATGGAGGTTGTTTCTTAGCAAGTCTCTGACTTACTCTCTTTTCAACTGCTTCTTCATAACATCTCAAGGCTGAGTATTGGTTTATATCCAGAGTTTACTCTGAATCACTATCCAAATCTTCCTCCTGGTAACTCTGTACCTCATGCTGATTTCCCTGCCTTTGTCCTTGAAACACTACTACTTGCCTCCCACTTCTTTGAACTTGCACTTTGATAGGAGCACTATGATCTTCCTCAACTGCAATAGGATCCTATGGCTTGATATTTGGTTTGTCCTGCTTAACCTTCCATTCTTTCTTCTCCTGTGATGGCTTCTGCTTCCCTTTTTTCTGACCTTTCTGCTGGAAATTTTGTTCCTGCTGATCCTCTTTTCCACAACTTTCAGTGAAATGCCCAAAATGTGCACAGTTTTGACACAATCTAGGCTTCCACTCATAGTCTATGTCTTGCTCCCATATGGTTCCATCTGATTTTTCAATAGTTATCACCTCTGAAGTTGCTGAGTTATGTCCATCTCAATGAGGACTCTAGCATATGATATCCTATCTCATGTTGCTTTCAATTTATCAGTACATATTGGCCGACCTAGATAGCTAGCCAACCTGTCCAAATTCGCATCAGTCAAGCATTGAAGAGGTAGCTTAGGGAATGATACCCATAGTGGAACAAGTCGCAGAGGCTTCTTGTTCATTTTGAAATCTGGTATCCATTCCTTTAAGATCATCGGCCTACTATTGAAAGTATATGGTCCATTATGAAGCAATAAGTTCTTATCATTCTCCGATTCAAATTTGAATATGAAGTATCCATCATCATAAAGGAATACTCTGGGGGTTGACACAAATTGCCAAACTCCATACACAAATTGTAGCATCTCTTTGAAACTAGTCATACCTCCCAATACATAGCCAATCAAAGCATTTCTCCATTGCCTACTATGTTTCTCCATCTCGATCTCATTTAATTG
This sequence comes from Nicotiana knightiana, assembly GCA_005239525.1. NCBI lineage: Eukaryota > Viridiplantae > Streptophyta > Magnoliopsida > Solanales > Solanaceae > Nicotiana > Nicotiana knightiana. The sequence goes on along the minus strand of ML427226.1, from coordinate 7,671 downwards.
CACTACTTTAACTCCATTTTTTATGACTGGAGGGAAAAATTCAATTGCATACCTAGATGTTGAGCTCGGTTGTTTTTCACCACATCCGCCATGGTAGGACCTTCAGATTCAGAGTTTACTTTGATCGGACTTGGTACCGCTTGTTCCTTAGGGAAATTCAGTCTTCGAACAGCAGAATTAGTTGATTCCTCCTTCTGTAACATCACCGGCATCGTTGTTTCCTGTTGCATGCAGCTTGATCCTTCTCCAGTCGCTACCCAATTACTCAGTGGTTCCATAGCTTGAGGGACCCCTGACTGTGGAGTAATAGCCCCCATATCACCATCTACCTTCATCATAGTGGTAGGAGCTTTGCCTGCCTGCCATTTCCGGCGCGGCATCACTGATAGAGCACGTTAGCAAACCTCTGCTTAACCTGCGCCTTCAGAGCAAACTTAACTGCTAGAGAGAGAAATTTATATCACTAGGGTCTTCTAAAATTACAAGAGATGGGATTTGATACTGGAGAAATTCCATTCAAATACCTAGGTGTCCCTCTATCTTCAAGGAAGCTTACAGTTCATCAGTGTCTACCCCTAGTAGAGAAGATGATTACAAGAGTTAGATGTTGGTCAACCAAACTATTATCATACAGTGGAAGGTTGTAACTAATAAAAAGTATCTTGTTCGAGATGCAGACTTACTGGGCTCAGATCTTCTTGCGGCCTAAGAAGATTATTAATATGGTGACTAGTATATGTAGAACATTTCTATGGACAGGTACAAATGAGGTGTCTAGAAAAGCTCTAGTTGCTTGGGAGAAACTATGCATGCCTAGAGCAGCTAGAGGACTGAACATACTAGACTTCTACAGATGGAATAAGTCAGCAATTTACAAATTGTTATGGGTTGTCAACAGAAGAAAGACAGTCTATGGGTGAAATGGATTCACTGTTTTTACATAAAGCAGAAGACTATATCAGATTGTCCTATTCCTAAACAAGCTTGCTGGCTACTTAGGAAAATATTGGAGGCAAGAAACTGGTTAGAGAATTATGGGAATCCTGCAACAATCCTAAGAAGCTTTGAATCACAAGGAAAGTTCAGCATCAAGAAAGCATACAAATTCTTTACACCACAGTTTCAGAGAGTAGAATGGAAGCAAGCAGTACTAATCCAAAACATTATTCCCAGGCATCAATTTATTCTATGGCTAGCAATACAGAACAGATTGGCTACTGTGGACAGGCTAGAGAGATGGGGAATCCAAGTTGACAAAGGGTGTGTACTGTGCTCAACTGGAAGAGATGAAAAATTGGTGTCACAACCCAAAATCTATTAAGGTCATGATGGCGCCGGACACCATCGTCAGGCAAGCCAATCATTAATTAATTGAAATAAATTCCTGTTTTAACACCTTTTTTTTTTTTGAAATCGTTACCTTTCATTTACAAGTCATAATAGCAAATAAAATTTTATCAAATAAATACGACAGGTAAACTATTCCATTTATTAAATTAAATCTCAAACACATCCCAGAACCCGGTGTCACAGGTGCATGAGCAAATTCTAAGAATTTTACAATTTCTACAAAACTTGTCCGAAAACAATTGGACAAGGAAATTAAAATAAAATAATACAATACGAGGGAGACTCTATCAGTTGTGGATCGCCTCCGGATAATGCAGCTCGCCTAAGTCTCCAAACTAGCCACATCGCTATGAAGGTACATGTGCAATAAAAATGCACAGCAAGTATAGCATGAGTACGAAAACAACGTGTACTCAGTAAGTCGCCCGCCTAACCTCAGAGAGGTAGTGACGAGAGCTCGAATTAGTCACTCACTAAGGTCCAACAAATTAATTTAACACAATATGATATCAGTAATAGGCATATGAGGATGATAAAACAGTAAGCATTGCGGATAACCGTAATTCAAATAAATACTGAAAGTAAATAAACAGTTACTACTTCCTCATTTTCCCCCAAATATCTTAAATAAATAATTTCTTCTTTATTTTCCCCCAAATATCTTAAATAAACAATTACTTCTTTATTTTCCCCCAAATATCTTAAATAAACAATTACTTCTTTATTTTCCCCCAAATATCTTATCACTCAAAAAATCCATTAAAAACATTTAACAATTTAGCATGCGCATACGGGTCTACGGGATAAGGACAACCGGCCTGAGCCATCATAACAATCATCTTTGTGCATTGCCGAGGGTCAAACGGCCCGAACCATAATATTTCTTTCAATCTCGTTGTGGCGTACGGCCCACTCCCATGAGAGTGGAGGAAATAACACTCCGCTCGCGGAATGTAAATTGTGAAGCGGTCACATGCAGTCATGCACAATCAACAGTACACCCTGACTACGTCGGGAAAACAAATACTCAAGTAGATGACAAATTTCTCTTTTAAAAATCACAAAATAGTATTTAAATCTTTTCTCGAAATTCATTTGCCAAGTTTTATAATATTCAATATTATAACCTTATCCGGAATACAATTATCCACGGAGGAGTCAATTCTCTTTCTAAGTGATTAAGAAGGTACACTCTAGCCTTCGTAGGAAATAAGTTACAACTTCAATAGCATTATCAGTCTAGTATTATTGGCAGGATCACATGTACAACACGTAAGGCATGCTAGTGGGTCCTAAACTATCCGGACATAAGCATAATAGTAGCTACGCACGGACCCTCGTCACTTCATGCGTACGTAGCCCCCACAACTAATAGCATGTATTTAGTTCACCTAGGGGGACAATTCCCTCTCACAAAGTTAGAAAGGAGACTTACCTCGCTCCGAAATTCCATAACCGGCTTCCAAGCCCTTCTAACGACTCCAATAGATGCACAACGCCCCAAAACTACCAAATAACGGGCAAAGCAATGAAAATTCATTCTAATACTCGTAACGAATTCAAATTATATACATTCCCAACTCTGCTCAGTGAATTGACCAAAATGCCCTCGAACCCACATGCCCGGATTCCGAAATTTCTCGAAGATATATTCTACCCATAGCTTTACAAGTTCAAATATACGATTTACTCTAAATTCCATGCTCAAATTCGTGGCTGAAAATCCAAATATAAATTTCTAGGTTTTCTTCAAGATTTCCCAATTTTCCTACTAATTTCTATGTCTAATTCCATGCATAAACCTTGTATTAAACTTAAAAGCATGAAGAAATTACTTACCTAGTAATGCATGATGAAAATTCCTCTTGAAGCTCTCCTAAAATCGCCCCATCCATGAGAAATATGAGAGAAATGGCCAACAAATCTTGGTTTTAAAACATTCTGCCCAGGTCATTTTTCGCACCTGCGATCTGATCTTCGCACCTGCGCTTCCGCAGGTGCGCCCAAGATCCCGCACCTACGGCTTCCTTCTCCTCCAGCCGGATCCGCACCTGCGACCCATTGCCCGCATCTGCGCCTTCGTAGGTGCGGAAATTCCATCACACCTGTGATCCCAGTCAAGCCAGCCCACTCTCGCACCTGCGGCGCGAAAGTCGCACCTGCGGCCAAATCCTCGCAGGTGCGGTCACACCAGACACCAGCAGCTCCAGCTCCTCTTCCAACTTCAAATTTGATTCGTTAACCACCCGAAATCCACCCGAGTCCCCCGGGACCCTGTCCAATCATACAACCCAGTCCCATAACATCCCACGGACTTGCTCGAGGCCTCAAATCACATCAAACAACACTGAAATCACGAATCACACTCAAACTCAAACTTTATGAACTTTGAAATTTTCAACTTCTACATCTGATGCCGAAACTTATTAAATCACGTCCGATTGACCCCAAATTTTGCACACAAGTCATTTTCGACATTATAGACCTGCTCCAACTTCCGGAATCACATTCCGACCCCGATATCAAAATTTCCACTTCCGGTCGGATTTCTCAAAAACCTTCAAATTTCTATCTTTAGCCAAATGACTTCAAAATAACCTACGGACATCCGAATTCACTTCACATCACGCTCCCAACTCCAGAATCATCATACGGAGTTATTCCCAGACTCGGAATCCCAAACGGACATCAATATCACTGAGATGTACTTCAACCCAGACTTACGAAATTTCTTCAAAATGCTGACTTCCACAATATACGCCGAAACGCTCCCGGGTTATCCAAAGCTCGATCCGGACATACGCCCAAGTCCGAAATCATCATACAAACCTGCTGGAACCTTCAAATCCTGATTCGGAAGTCGTTTACTCAAAATTCCAGTCTTAGTCAATTTCTCCAACTTAAGGCTTCTGAAATGAGAATTTCTTTCCAATTTGACTCCAATTTCCCGAGATTCAACTCCGACCATGCCCACGAGTCATAATACCTGAAATGGAGCTGCTCATAACTTCAAACCGCTGAACGAGTCAATGTTGTGTGCATGCTTGACTTGAGAGTTGAAATGGAACTGCTCATGACTTCAAACCGCTGAAATGGAGCATATGCTATTTGAATGTTCTTACTCACAACATATGTGGAGTTCTATATTGGGCTGGCTAGGCATACAGAGAAGGACAGGAAACTGGCAAGAAGAAGTGCAATGGGTGGCAAGCAAAGTTAGCACTAGACCATGGACACACATATTGGGATTCCTCTTTGCAGCTACAATCTATCATATATGGGGTGAAAGAAATGCTAGAAGGTTTCAATTGAAGAAGCAAGAAGCCAGACAGAGAACAAGAGATATAGCTATATGTTACATATTAAAGGTCAAAATAATTGTAAATGGAAAAGTGTATTAGATAGGTTGAACTGGTACCTAGTCTAAGCAAGTATAGAAATGTTTGTAAATATTTGAGAAACTGACTCATTAGTCCAAATGAGTTAGATGCATTTAAAGTCATTACTTGGTGAAATAAAAATTTTATGTTAACCAAAAAAAACAAGCATCAGAAATTAAATTCTTATCAAACTAATTTAATACTAACTCACGCAATGATAACTGGATTTCACTAACCAGCGTGATAGCTTAAACATTACCAATTTCTAAAGTGGTTCTACAATTAATAAATATAGAAAAAATACTATATATTTGCTTGGTGATTCACACTGCTGCCACCAAATGATCCTTTTAGTCCACAAGCACTTCGTCATGGCTGATAAATGAAATCAAAAAAAATTATGAGAAACTTAAAAACCACTAGCATTTCTCTGATAATATGCCTATCAAAGAAAGACAAACATGTCCAAAATGCTCAAATTTAGTTACAAAGAAAAGCAAAATTTTAGCTACATAAAAACGAGACAAAAGCTAGAAATTCTTCTTACATATTGTACTAGAGTTGTTAGATATTCACATGAATAAGAGCTTGATTACATATTTGTTTCCTCGTATATCATCACAAACCTCAGTTGTCTGGCAGCGTATATTCTATCCATATACTGTCAAAGTATAAGTTAACTTCAATTGGCTTTCTAACAAGAATTATAATCAAACAAATAAAGCTTGACAATAGCTCTTATAGCATAAAGGTCTATGTGAGGTTTGAAATTAGAGCAGCCAAGACAAATGGTCTATCTATATTGCTCAAGAACCGGCTCCATAGAGGTTCTTATTAACTCTGATGTTGCGTGTACCAAGAATCATAAAATAAGACAAAAAAATAACAGCAACAACCAATCAAGAAAAGGGAATGCCTGAGTTACAACAACACACTTACCAAACAAGGTCATTTTCTCTAAGTATTAGTTAAAGAACCCAGACAAGGTGCAACATCCTGCTGAAGAAAATGACTAACCTGATTTGAGAGGATGAGAATGGTACCTGTAAAATGCCCCCTGGCTACATTTTTAGCAGCTTCTCATTGCAAGAAATATATCGTTTAGGATGGCAGAGTTTCTTGTTAGCCCTAGTTCTCACTTCATCGACAAAGGTAGGCCCCAGATAAATAAATACAGCTCTACGGACCTGTTTTCCAGCACTGGTCTCGTAAAGAACACAATCTGAAAGAATCATCTGTAGCACCAACTAATGGGTCACTGCAAGTAAAAAGAAAGACAGTGAGGCATAAAAAACAGAATTAGAAGTAGGATGACCATAGATTTCAATAAACAAGTCACTCTAAGAAATTAAACTCTGTAGGATGTATAAAAAGAGCAAATTTTCTGAAAAAAGAAAGCAAAATATTATTAATATTGTTATTCTAGTATTTCGAATCACTACAAACTTATTGATAAACAAGACAGATACTCATAGCAAGAACCAGATAATAACATTGTTAAAATTCACTTTTTTCTGACTCTTTCTTCATCCTAAAGAGTCTTGTTTTTTTCTTATTTTATCCATCCTACACTTCCTCCTACAGTGACATTGCAAATATTGAGAATGCACACGGTGAAAGTGAGGACAATTATCATGAATACTTCTCATCCTTTATCTGCAACAATCATACAAGAAAAAAGAGCAGATGATTATAATATTTAGCATTTCTAAATAGAAAATCATTTCTCCATAGTATTTTGAAAGATCAAAAGTTCTCTTACACCAGCATATTGTTCTTTACACTTATATAAACTCCATGCTGATAGGCAGTAGGGGCTTCTTAGTCTATCCTCCGAACTGGAACAACTAAAGGGAGATTATGTAGGAGTCTGACACATAAATCCAGAAGATTATTAGGAAGAGTAGTTGAGAAGAGTACAATACTGTTAAAGGAAAGTTTGAAGGAAATATACATGAATATCAATTCACCAGACCTCTGCAACCCGCAAATTGTTCTATATCTCAAGAACATATTGACTGCATTTTTGTGGATCCTTTTGATCAGAATATGTCTTATGAAATCTAACTTTGTTGATATTGTTCGTGCCGCATGACAAACAACTTTCTCATGTGCCTATTTTATGTTTAATTAGTATGGAATGCTAAACGAGAAAAATTAACAGAACAAAGTGGTTGCAACAAAACTAAAACAGAGGAAAACTAGTAGATACGAATCCTTCTCCAGAGAAAATGTCAAAGAGAATATATTCACTTAGTAACTAGGAATAAAGTATGAATATAAGACGAATGCTTCCTCTTTGATTCTAGATATTGCTACAGTGAAAATTCACTTATTATCACTTATCATCATCTCCCTTCTTAGTCCATACAACCACAAATTTGTCAAAAGTTCTGTTGCTACAATGAAACAAATTAGAAAGGAAACTGGCTTTTTTTCTAAAAGCTTTTGATTTCAGAAATATATGATTGTGTAGAGAAAGATATTAGTTAATTAGATAGTAGTTAAGTTAGTTAGCATAGTTAGTGTTAGTTAGCAAATTAGTTAGTTAATCTAATTACATGTTTATAGATACATATACTACTCATTGTTCAATTTAATTTTTTAATGAAAAAAACACACAACACACGCTTTTCTTCTCTCTACTCTGACAGCTCTCTATTTCCTTCTCTCTCTGGATCTACCTTCTCAAATCATCTTCTTCTTCCTCAACTGAATTGGGTTCAACCCAAACATAATTTCATGGTATCAGAGCAGGATTAAACCAATCAAATTATCATCCTGTTTCTTCAAGTCAAAACAGAAATCAAAAGAATCCGAAAAAAAAAAAAAATTCAGATTACAGAGGTCGATCTTTGAAATTCTTGGTAAAGCATGGCTGAAAATGGACAACCCGTTGTTCCACCGGTGATTCCAGCTCTAACTCCAACTCAAGGAGGTT